>JAAEAF010001383.1:0-147132 GCA_011037195.1 Triatoma infestans | reverse complement strand
AGAAATGGATTTTTGTTTATGTTTGATGAAATCAAATATCAATTGAATGGTGTATTGATTGATCATGTGCGGAATCCTGGAACTGCTTGTACATTAAAAGGTTATGCATCTCTTAGCCCAGACAAGGCGTTAGGGTTAGAAATGAGTGGTTGGATGATGTCTAGTGAATATGTGAAATTAGCGGATGATAAAGGAAATTTTGATGCTTGCATTCCCTTAGATATCGTAATGGGTTTCTTTGAAGATTACAATCAAATAATTTTACAAGGAAGACATGAGTTAATTCTACATCGCAGCAGATCAGATAATGATAGTATTAGAGTTTTTGGGGATCATACCAATGTCACCAAACTAAAATCTATACAATGGAAAATGCCCTATGTTAAAGTTTCCGACGAACAGAAGTTAAAGTTTTTAAATTTCGTCAACAAAGGAAAAACAGTTCACATGGCATTCCGATCATGGGACCTAATAGAATATCCTTCTCTACCGGCTACAAAAAAGCACACTTGGACCGTGAAAACTACAACAAATCTAGAAAAACCTCGATATGTCATAATTGCGTTTCAAACCAACAAAAAGAATAATATACAAACTGATATGTCAGAGTTTAATCATTGTAGTATATCAAATGTTAAATTGCACCTAAATTCAGAGGTTTATCCCTATGATGATCTTAACATTGATTTCTCAAATAATTATTTTACAATTCTATATCACATGTATCAAAATTTTCAACATAGTTATTATGGAAAGGAAAATGAACCTATTTTAAGCAGAGAACAATTCAGAGATGAGGCTCCTATTATCGTAATTGATTGTTCTCGCCAGTCGGAGGCAATTAGATCATCTTCAGTAGATATTAGAATAGAGTTGGAAACGACAAATGAATTCACTGCTAATACCACAGCCTATGCTTTAATCTTGCATGATGCACTTGTAGAATATAATCCTCTGACAGGTTTGGTGAGAAGAATTTAAAGGAGTGGGGGAGATCTTATAGTAAAGTGTTGTATTGGAGATTCATTTAGTTTATCACCATCATGTGTGCAGTAGTAGACATTCAAGGCTATCAAGACAGTGATGGCACATTTATTGTTAAGGAGCTAGCAATCGTGGATTTTGTTGGGCAAGAGAAACACTGGATATTCAAGCCGCCAACATACGGTAACCCACACTCGTCACCCAATAGATGGATTTACAAAAACCTCCATAATATCAGATGGGAGGACGGTGATGTGGACTTTTCTGAATTAGATGATATATTAAAACAGGCTACAGCAAAGTATACCTTCCTATATGCCAAAGGAGATGAAAAATGTAAATTTATTGGTGATAAAATTGGAAAAACTGTGTTCAATCTACAATATTTTGGCTGCCCTAAAATAAAAACCTTATCAACGTTTCAACGTATTGACAAGTGCAGCTATCATAGTGGATCTAAATATAATTGCGCTCTACAGTTCGGAAAAATGTTAGCCAATTGGATGCTTCAAAATTATTCAAAGGTGGACTTTGCAAATGGTAATGTACGGGAGAATACTTTTGATGGATTCATCAGGATAAGAAGTAATTGTGTTCAGTGCGTATATTGTGGACTGATAATGTTAGAAGAAGTAATCAAAGAACATAAATTGCATAATCAGAATTGTATTTGGTTAAAAAAAAATGGAATAAAATAATTTTTTTAAATAATTGTTTATTTTTGTTACCCATTTTATTTACCTATATTATTTAAGGAATAATGATAAAAACAAAAATTACAAAAGAAGTATTTATTAATACAATAAGCAGTCATATTATGAGATCACATGGTGATTATTTTTACAAACAATAGTGAAGAAAGATATATACATCAAAGGATTAATAATAAAGCACAAATAATTATTTTGATTTCTACTTTTCTAAGGGTAAGTTAATATATTTAACACATGAAAAAATCTATATTTTAATTGTTTCACATATACATAATAATATTCAGTATTAACACTACAATAGTGAATAGGTTTATATTTTTATTATAGAAAAAAGTGAAAACAGGAATACAAAATGATTAATGTTCACATAATATTCAAACGTCCTAACTTATTCAGTTTAAACTAATAACATGCAAAACGAAACTTTTACTAATGCAAAATTTGGTTAAAACATAACAGTTTTATTCTTTATAACCAATTGCTTTAGTATCTATCCCATTATTATCATCAATAATCCGTTTATTGTCAAACGGTGATAAAGATAATTTTTGTATTTCAACAGTGAACAGTTCATGTTGCTTTGATTGTATGCAGTTTACGACAGTTCTCATGGTAGTATTTTTTTTAAGACATTCAACATAGTCTTTAAAATGTATGTGTTTTTTTAGAGCAGCTTTTTGAATACCCTTTGCTTTCATTATTTCTTGTCCTTCGACTAGAATGGAATACATTTTGGCACGTAGACCAACAAATTCTGAAATGACTCTTCCACAAACTTCATCTTTGAATTTTCCAAGAACCTTTTTGTTTCTTGAACTATAGCAAGGATGATTGGTAGGATAATCCGATGTGTCGAAATATTCTATCATACTTAAAATATCTTTATACAAATCATTAGTTTTAATATAAAATATGAAGGAATCCGTATCCATGTACGTAAGAGTTAAATTTTCCAATCCAAATTTTGGTAACATGACTTCGTAAAAAAATCGATACATTACATTTTTCGACAGGTCCAAAATTGTCGATCCGATGTAAATTGGCCGGTCGAACTTTACTGTAGTTTTTTTCAGGTGTACCGCAGCCAAATTTTCGCTGTACATAGTGCGATCAATAAATGATGGTTTAGCAATCAATTTTTCCAGTAGTTTATTATCACTAACCAATTTAATGTTTTTTCTATTCCTAATATTCTCCATGGTTTTGCCATAAACCGAATTATTGTATAATTTATATAGATCTTTATCAAATGTATTAGTTGCTGCTGCACGAAGTGTAGCGTTGTAGTCTATGTAACTCTTTAACCAGTTGGACTGTCGAAATTTTAGAATTCGATGAATCTTTTGTAATTGTAAACCATGTTTTATCGCTTGCTTTAAAGTTACGTAATGTACTATATAATTATGCTTATCGTTTAAATTTGGAATTAATTTTCGTTGTCGGTTTACCACTAAATTTTCCGCCAAAAATGGTAAACAATTGTGAAGCCGATGTAATTTCTTTGGATAAGCAATATCCACATCTAAAATGTAACCATATTCACCATCATCTTCTGTTGTTTCTAAATTTAACTTTTCCGGCGATATCCAGGAAAATTCACCGTAAGGGAGGCATTTGGTCATAGAAAATCCATAAAGGTTTTTGCAATCTAGATAAGATATGTATGTGGTTTCTAGATTTGAGTTATAGTCCGCTAAATATTTATTGTTCGCTTTACAATATCGATATGAAACTTGGCATATCCCTCCACGGATACTTTTTTCAATAAACACTATCTGGTCATAATCTTGTAATAGCTCTAAACGGACACTAGTGAATTTAAGCATCGCATCCCAAGATAGTCCTGGAAGAGTATAATAATGGCAAGGATCCAGTTGATGAGTCTCTAGTGTTATGCTGCGGAAATATTCAAAACAATCTGCAAGTAATAGTGTGTCTAGTTGCAAGTACTGATCACTATAATCACCTAATGTTTTGCAGTTGAATGTTGACCACACTTTTTGTGCATGTATATAATCTTCATTTGATATAAACGTCCCTGCTGTAAAAATCCTCTTTTGAAGGTAAAGTTGTGACTTCTAATTTGTCCCAGGACGTAACATAATCATAAGGGAACACTCCCTTACGAGTTAAAAGTTTAACTTCTTCAAAATTATAAAATTTCTTTACTTCGATTAGCTGTGGAAGATTTTTTACTAAATTATCTAAGCTAGCTGGCATAAATCTGAATGTATCCAGAAATCTGACACTAATATCCTTATTTATCTGCTTGGAAAATGAAATGTATTTCTCCTCGGTATGGGGTATTACATCTATTCTTTTATTATCGTAGCCCAATTCTTTAATTATGAAATGTGAATCATATCCACTTAAATTGTGAATAAGAACGGGCAACACAGATGGTACTTGATATCTTAAATTACAATTATTATGAGAAGCACCTCTGAATTTTCGAGTAATGTGGCAATGATCGCGTACTTTTTTATCATCGGTATTAAAAACTTTGTTGCACATATAACACGCTCTTGCTGAATCGAATGCAATTTTTTCATATTCATTCAACGGAATCACTGGAGTTTTTACTTTATAAATTTTTGACACCTCTTCCTCTTAATTTTATAGACTTTTTATGACTATAAGATTTTTGACTTTTTATGACTTTTTATAGACTTTTATAGATTTTTAATTTTTTTTATGACTTTTTATAAATTTCATGAAATGTGCCGGAGCATCCTTCCCCGTATAGATGTATGGCTTTTTAGGGAGATTATTTGACAGTTCTCCCATGTCATCAGTACATTTAACATAAGTACAAAAGCTCATTGCTTCATGTTTTTGGTAAGGGGTAGAAAGTTTGTCCACTAAACCTTTCTTTATAGGGTGAAGTATTGATTCAAAATCTGCATAAACTACAAAGTTAATACGTAGACCACGTTCTACATTTTCAAATTCTACATGAGTCTTTTCTGTGGGCAGTTCTATTCTGAAGGCTTATTCCTATTACATAATTCTAAGTGCTTAGCTAGTCTTTCTTCTCCTCTATTATATGTATAGTAATGAGTGAAACATCACTTACATGATTTCAAATCAAATTTCTAGTACTTCTCGTCAATTGCCCGTGAACAAGACGTTCAAAATTGTGTATGTAAACAAAATGCTGCACACCTTCTTTATTGTTTATTATTAGTAAGTCTCTATGGTCATCAAGAGGCTTTTCACATACTTTTAGTGGGTATACTTGTTGATTTTTGTCTAAACCAAAGACATTAATGGACACACTGTTATTTTTTCAAATTTCCCTACATCATGCAATGGTGTAGGAAAGTTTATGCAAGAAAAATCATACCTATCTAGTAAACTGGAGTATTTACTCACCCTCTGGGGATCCTTTTGCACAAATTTGGCAAGAACAGAGTATTGAAAGCATTTACTGTCATAGTTTTTCACATTAATGCAGGCTTTTTTATTAGCTATTTCGGGTGGAAGTGGTATATATGTACTTCCTCTTAGTGGGTTGTACTTATTTACTTTCACTCTAATGCCGTCTATTGCTGATAAACTCCATCCACTGTTTTTTAGTTGACTTTCTTCTAATTCTTTCTCTAACTTTCCAAAAGCTTCATCAAGTAACTGACAAATTTGATTCCTGAAATACTGTTTTATTTTTTGTTTTAAATGCTGCTTCCAATTCTTCACCCAACTGATTCTTTAAAATACAGTCTACAAATAGATTAAACTTAATAGTTTTATGTTCTTGGGTTTCTTTTTCTAGACGTTGAATAATTTTACTTTTGACTGAGTAAAGAAATAGCGGAAGATCAAAATTGTTGTCACTACGAATTAAAAAGGACTTAAGCCGACCTTCGAATCCTGTTTCGTACAGATGAATTCCCTCATCATCCGGTACCTGTGCTAGAAGTTCTTTTCTCTTAGGTTCTGATTTGGTTCTCTTATTGGAGGTTCTTGCATACAGGCATCTTCATGCCTTAACAAGTTGTGTAGATTGGAAAAACGGTATCCACAGTGCGAGCAAATTCCTGTGAAGACATGAAGACACGTTACTTCATGACGTCTTCTGTTATCAGCTCTAATGAAAAGCTGCCCACATTTTCCACAAACAAAGTTGTTTTCCATACTTGCTCTTTGGTACTGGTAATGAGATATTTCCACCGTTTCTGAGATATATAAGAAATATTTCCGAAGGTTCGTTATTATCTGTCATCGAGTCTGTGACTTTTAACGAACACGATTTTGGTGGAAAATATTTAAGTGTTGTTTTTATAAGGGTTTAGTAAGAAATGGTCCAACCACTTTTTATTGCTCTATCTACTACCATGGAACTTATTTGTTCCGTGCAGGAATCACAACTATCCACAGTATTCCTGGACGTCAAAGGTCCATCACAAAGACTGCAATAAATGTCACAAATTATGTCAGACTCATGGCATAAGAAGTGAGCACACCTTATTTTTAAAGTATTCTCAAATTCTACACTATGGGAACAGTCTTCGCATATGAACCCTTGATTAGTTACATACATTTTCGATTTTGTACATAAGTACTAATTTATAAAAAAAGTTGTTTGCTCCATATTCCCGACATAATAGTATAAAATAATTATTTACAAGAAACCTATTCAAACTCTAACTTAAATGAGTTATTTGTACCGATCCCACAGTAAATAAGAACTACTTCCGATGATTGATAGCTATCTATCATCGAATCCGTAATTTTTAAAGCGTATGATTTAGGTAGAAAACATTTAAACGTTATTTCTTCATCTTCTAAATTAACAACAACGCCTTTACCAAATTTGGTTTCCACCCTTGTGAAAGATAATATCTTATACTTTTTATCCACGATCAGTTCCCTGATTGACTTGGTGGGTAGTGAGTATTGGTTTACTGAATTTAATACAATCTTCAAAGAACTCATCTGCGAGGGAAAAAATGTTAAATTTATTACCTAAAACTTAAATATTATTAAACTAAAATTTAAAAACCTACATAAATATGAAGATTACTCACGGTTGGATGTAGTCTCTCAACAAATCTTGGAAACTGTAAGTGTGGAGCTTAAAGATCTCCGCTTTATATACACTGCTTTTCAACGTTTTTAACTTTTTTTTTTTTTTTTGTTTGTTTTGCTTCCACTACTTTAGAATTAACTATTTTGCTACAAATATAGTGATATAGTGTAGGTTAACATAATAAATGTTTATATTTAAATGAAGTGGACTGCTCTGTGCATTTTTTTTCCCCCCACTACTTTAGAATTAACTATTTTGCTACAACTATAGAAAATAATAAATGATGGTTAAGTTCAAATGAAGTAGGAGGCTGCTGTCTTGAATTGCAACATCATGTATGTTATTTTCTATTTTTTTTTTCTTAATTATATATAGCTATGTTCGCGAGATTCATACTCTATGCATTGTGTGCATCTGCAATCTTTTGTAGTATTTATTTAAAGTTAATGAAGGTTATACATTTAAATACGTAACTTTGTATTTTTAAATGTTCAATATATAATTTTATGTAGGTGTGTAGATATTCGCGAGATTAGTGCTCTATGTAATGCACATATAATAGATGTAGTATTTTTTTTCCAAAGTAAATTAAGATTATAAATATAAGTACATAACTTTGTCATTTTAAATGTTCATGTTTTTTCTATCTCTATTTTTAGAGTGGGATGGGGATTGTTTTCAAAAGTACTAACGGAGGTAGATAGAGTAGGTGGCATAGAGCAAGTTGAACATACTATTTACAATAGTAATTTTATATACGATACTCACACACCCCTACAGAGGAAAAGATTAAAAACCACCTCTCTCTCCAGACCGGCTGGAGCAGAGGCTGTAGCAAGAGGTGAGGAAGGGAGGAAACACACCCGCCAGCCCACCGTTTTGGATGCAAGGGACGAGTCGAGGGAGTGCGCCAAAACATACAATTTTACTCTACTTATTCTAATTTTTATTTAGTTTAATTTTTTCAGATTTTCTTAAGGAATCGTATTTTAAGAAATGGAGGATAATAGTAAAGGGCAAGTGGGCATACCACCGGACATCTCTATGGAACTGAGTGGGATAAATAATAAAATAGAAAATCATAATATAATTAATATAATTAATAGCAAAATTAAGGACAATTTAGTCATGGAATATAGGACTGAAGATCTCGGTCCATTCCACGTAATTGTAGAAAGTGAAAATGCCGCAAATGCTGGCATTTCACGATTACATCCAATGTCAATGGGCAAACTACTTTTTATAAACCACCCGGATATTGCTAGAAATATCGATTTGATAAAGAAATTAGGAATTAACAGGGTGAGGGTAGAATTAAATAATGCTGTCTCAGCAAACAAACTAATCACCTCCAAAATTTTGAAAGAAAAAGGTTTCAAAGCGTATATCCCTACTTATTTATTACAGAGGAAAGGTGTTATCAGGGGCGTTGATACTGAGTTGAGCGAAGAAGAGATAAAAGATGTGGTTAGAGGTCCAAACGGAACAAATCTAGAAGTTTCAGAAATAAGACGTATTAAGCGGAGAGTAGTCCGACGGTGCGACAAACGAAAAAATTAATAAACACACAAACGGTTTATTTAAATATCAGAGGACAATCCTTACCTGCATTCGTATATAACCATTACGTTTGCTGTTCAGTACACACTTACGTCCAGAACGTCATTCAATGTAAAAAATGCCTGAGATATGGTCATTTTGAAGATCAATGTAAAGGCAGAATTAGGTGCGATAAATGCGGTGGAGAACATCGTAAAAGTGAATGTAGTGCAGAGGAGACCAAATGTGTAAATTGTGGTGGCGCTAGCTATACTGCTACGAACCGCGATTTGTGCCCTCGGTACAAAAAAAAAAAAAAATTATAAAACAAGTGATGGCAGAAAATAATATTCCCTACAATGATGCTAGACACTTTCTAGAAAATAATTCCTTTTCAGCTATCGCAAATAATACGCCGAATATTGAAAATTTAAAAGAATTTCCTCTTTTAAATAAAAGTAATGTCCCCATAGGCAGAACTTTTGCTTCTAGTGCCTCTTATAAAAGAACCACTAAGAGAACTAGAATACTATCTCCACCTTCTTCACCTGCAGAAAAATTAGATAAGTACTTGTTTCAAGAACAAGTTAGTAAGAATGTGCCAGGAGTGTTAATCCAAAATAATCCATACCGGCCCATGTATAGAGCTAATAATACATTAGTAAACCAAGGAAGTGACAATATGAGACAAGAATTAATATGTGAAGCGGTATTTTCTATTCTTAAGAATATTCAGTCAATTGATAAGAAAGATCTAAAGGATGACGCAATAAAATCAATGATTAGGGAAAGAATAGAAGCAATAAGAGAAGGATAATATAACTAATTTGTACTGAAAATAATCTTCTAATTTAATAATAATAAAATAATTCAATAATGTATTATGTCTGTAAATATGTTAAGATATAATTTCAAATTTAGTTTACACGTAAGTATGAATGAAACAATGAATTCGGCTGTCTGTTATCGACTATGTATGTGTGTATTCCTGTACATAATATTCCATTTAACTTGTATTTTAGTATGTCTGAAATCGAATAGGTTTGCATGTTTTAGTGTATATAAAATGTTATTTAGCATGTACAGAAATTTGTGTGAAAGTAAGTATGTCTGTAGTATTATGAACATAATTTGTAAATAATGTAAATGTGCTTCCAGCTATGATTTTAAACGTTGCAAAATAATTTTATTTAACATCTTTTCATGCATAATTTGAATATCATGCAATGGAATGCGAGATCAGTGATTAATAAAAAGGCCGAATTGGAAGCCTACATATTTTTGAATAATATGGATATAGTAGCCCTATCAGAGACGTGGTTTCGGCCAGGGTATACTTATTTATTTAAAGGGTATAACATCTTTAGAAAAGACCGAGCTGACGGTAGATCTGGAGTCGCCTTATTAGTCAAAAATTGCATTAATTATAAAGAACTCGGTAATATTTACAACATAAATGAATTATTGCATGTTGCCGTCGAACTGACGCTTCATAATAATAAAATACCAAATATTATTTCACTTTACAATAGTCCGACTAATAATATTTCAATAAATGAATGGAAAATTTTTTTTAATAGCGTACCAAAGCCAGTTTTAATTCTGGGAGATTTTAATTGCCGCCATGCGGCAATAGGCTCTAGCTGGTCAGATAGAAAAGGAAAGAATTTATTAGAGGCGGCTCACGAAGTAAATTTAATTTTTCTGAATGACGGGTCTCCAACTTATATAAATGATATGATTCAAAGAAATATTTCTGCAGTAGATATTTCTTTCGTTTCGAGAGACCTAGCACATGTGTCCGATTGGCGAGTGGACTCTGACCCTTTGGGATCTGACCACCTTCCGATAATAATAACCACAAATCAGCTAGGCTTAAATAAACAAATATACAATAATACACGACAATGGAATGTAAAGAAAGCGGATTGGGATAAATTTAAAGAATATTTATGTAATACTGATTACAATTATAACTTAAAGTATGATGACTTCATTCAAAAAATTAATGAGGCGTGTAATATATCGATGACCCCTTTTAATTGTAATAATGAAATTAATAATTATTGTATCTGGTGGAACGATGAATGTGCCCGAGCGATTAGAGAGAGGAAAAAAGCTTTCCAAAATTATAATTCTAATTCCAATTTTTCTAATTTTTTAAATTATAAAAAGAAAGTAGCAATCGCCAAAAGAATTATTAGGGAGGCCAAGAAAAAATCATGGCGCGATTTTTGCAACTCTCTTAATAGGGCCACCCCTATTAAAAATGTTTGGAATCGAATTAAACAAATTAAAACTCGACAAGTAGAAAATAGCCAACCTATGATTGCACATTCATGGGCAGGTGAATTTCTTAAACAACTCGCTCCGGACCATCTACCACAGCTGATAACATTCCACTTCGAGAGTCAAGAGACTCATTTTCTCACTAATAAATTTTCTTTAAATGGACTTTTAAACGTCATCAAAACGACTGTGAATACCTCTCCGGGTAAGGACCAAATTTCATATCCCATTTTAAGAAATTTACCCAATTCTTCACTTTCTGCCTTATTGCTAATTTTGAACACTATTTGGGAGAATGGATCGTGCCCTGAGTCATGGAAGGAATACATAGTGGTACCAATTCTTAAAAAGAATAAACAGCCCAACTTATGCGATTCTTATCGCCCTATATCCCTCTCGTCGTGTGTCCTTAAAACTTATGAAAGGTTAATTAAAAACCGCCTAGAGTGGTGGTTAGAAAGTAATAATAAACTACCAGAGACACAGTATGGTTTTCGCAAGTGAAAATCTACAATGCACGCTATAGGGAAGTTAATAACTGATATCCAGATAGGATTTACTTTAGATAAATCCACAGTAGGTATCTTTTTAGATATTCAGGGCGCGTATGACCATGTCATAATACCAATTCTGGCAAATAAATGGAAAATTTAGGTATACCCATTAAAATAATTAGAAACGTAATAAATATATTGACCGAAAGGTCAATATACTTGAAAATCAATAATAAGTTAACTGAACCACTAGTATACCTCTCCGGGTAAGGACCAAATTTCATATCCCATTTTAAGAAACTTACCCAATTCTTCACTTTCTGCCTTATTGCTAATTTTGAACAGTATTTGGGAGAATGGATCCTGAAGGATAGGATTCCGCAGCCAGGATAGGAATTCCGCAAGGAGGGATCCTGAGCTGCTTACTCTACGCCATTTACACCACAGATCTGGAAGTAATCCTCCCAGCAGGGGTCAAGATACTACAATATGCAGATGACGTATGTATTTATACATCAAGCCGTGACATACAAGAATGCCAAAAATAAATAAATTGAATGAAGCGATGGCTAAAATGGATAATTGGTGTTTTAATAATGGTATGAATATATTGTCTGAAAAATCCGCAGTGTGTGTGTTTTCACGTAAGAGAAATATCCCTCTAAAAATCAATTAATTTTAGGGAAAAATAGATACCAAGTAGTTAATGAAGTGAAATTCCTAGGGTTGCAAATTGATAGGAAATTAATGTGGAGAACGCACATTAATTATATAGTATCTAAGGTAGAAAAATATTTAAATATCCTCCGCATGGTGACGTACTATAATTGGGGAGCAGATCTAAATATAGCGCTGTTATTTTATAGAGCATCCATTAGAGCAGTAATAGATTATGCACATAATGGCTGCATAATGGCATGTATGGCTGCATTTTCTACGGGCACTCTAGTAAAAGTATATTGCGTCCTCTGGATATACTTCAGAATTAATCCATAAGACTTTGTTCAGGTGTTCTTAACTCCACGCCAGTAGACGTAATCTTAAATGAAAGCGGAGAACTTCCACTCACTTATAGGAGAGAGATGCTCACTAAGAGGTTCATGCTAAGATTAATGGCGTTCAGCCCAGAAATTTATAGTAGGATTGCTAATTTGAGCCAAATGGATCTTACTTGTAAATATTGGGAAAAAAATTATCACCTCCTCTCGCGGCTAGTTATACAGATACGGCAAAACATCAAAATTATGTTAAAAGAGATCGCGGCATACCAGTTATCAGCTCTGAATATAGTTTCGCAACAGCCATTGATATTCAAGAGCTGGAAGACTTAAAAAATACATCCTCTGATATAGTGAATATGACATTTCTGGAGCAAGTATATAACAAATGGGAAGAAACTTATATATTATTTACGGACGGTTCGAAAATTAACAATAAATGCGGTTGTAGTTTTTATGACCCACAAAAAATTGTTATGAAGATGTTAAAATTACCGGACGTTGCAACTGTATATACCTGCGAGATGGTTGCCCTATTAGAGGCACTGAAATATGCTCTATTACTCAATGCTGCTGATATAACAATCTTCACTGATAATTGCAGTATTCTTATAAAATTACAGAATTATAAGCTGTCTGCCTCTGTAAGCCATTTAGAGACTGAAATAGTGACAATTTGGCAAAACTTGAAAGATAAAGACAAAAACGTTAGGTTGGTGTGGATAAGAGCTCACATCGGTGTTAATGGAAATGAAGTAGCTGATACGTTAGCGAAAAGAGCTGCGGAAGAGGGGGAACTTCTAAACATAAAAATACCCTGTAGAGACATATTTACATCCATCAAGGCAGAGTGTTTGGAGAAGTGGCAGAGGGATTATTCTAGCAATCACAAGGGCTCGTTTTATAAATCATTAAACCCCATAGTGGGGCGAAAACCCTGGTTTAGTGATACTCGTATAGACAGGCAATTATGTCGCTTTATGTGTAGGCTCAGAAGTGATTATGGCATCTGTAAACAATACCTGAACAAGATAGGTATAGAGAAATCACCCCATTGTCATTATTGCGGGGAAAACGAAAGCCTTGAACACATTATAATGCAATGCCCAAAACACGATACAGAAAGAAAAGTATTTTTTGATAGGTTAATTACAAAGACTACAGCACCTTTTAGCTACAAAACAATATTAGGAAAAGTTAATATAGGGTGTATAGAATTATTGAAAAATATATAATCATGACTAATGTCAGATTATGAGAGATCACTTGAAAACTGCTTTTTATACACTTATTTCTTATAATTTATTTAATTATCTCGTTTCTAAACAATCGACTACATTAGTATGCGGTATTAGTTTTAGGTATGAAGGGGTGCGAGGAATATAGAGTACTCCACCCCAAAGTAGATTTAAGCATGTTTGTGTGTGTCTGATATTTATTAAGAATGACTGTATTTATTAGGATGGATGTTACTGCAGTTGTGTGAGATAGGAATAGTTTTAGTTTACTTGTAATTTGATGGATGTACGTGAGTGTGAATGAAGTGTGGGGGGATCAGTGCCGGTCAGGGGTGGCAACTTCTGGTCGTTGCGGCCATCTTCTTGCACTTTGTAAATATGTAAATATTGTAAATAATCGGGAGCCACTATTTTCAGGACGGCGTGGGCATGAGCCAGGATTGGCACCCCTGTACTAGTGTGAACGAGAGAGTGAATGTTGTGTAAATAAGTAGATGTAAACATTATAAATAGATTTTTAGAAAGAATAGAGAACTCATTCAATGTTCCAATCTCCACATTTTAATTCATCTATATACTGTCTTTCATTCATCAAAGTCAATTCCAGATTAGTAGGAAAATTTTATAAAGTTTTCTCTCAGATTCCGTTTCTGACATTGGATTATGGCTCATAATCTCATGGCTATGGTCTCTGCAGCCAAGGCCAGGAAAAAAAAAAAAAAAAATTATTAAGAACATTTTTAATTACATTAGAGTAAGAAGAGAAAGTGGTGAGAGTGTTACATACCTGTTTTTTTTTTTTTTTATTATTAGATAGAATCCTTTCTTTCGTAATCAGAGGAACTCTGAAAATCACCTATTCCCGGAGAACTCCATTTTAATACGATCGCATTACTTCCTCTATCTCTTTTATACTCTTGAATCCAACAAACAAAAAATCAACTATTCCTGGTGAAAAATCTGTAATCAATGAAAGGATACATAGGAACACATTTATAAATAAGGAAAAAGTTAAAGTAAATTAGTGCCAATTCTTTTAGGCGGGCTTTACGTCCAACTACCGGAACAAGTGGGGGGCCGTGCACGCAGGCAAATAGCGAATGTATTTTTCACTAAAATAAATTCCAACGTCAAGACCGGGTATCATAACCCACAGTGCAACCATGCAATAAATCTCATGCCTCTAACCACTCCATTTAGCAAGGAAAATGCTTTCTTTTCCGCCTCGCAATTACCATAGAGGATCTTATTTAACCTAAAGGAAAAAAGAAGTAAAAAGGTTTATAAACAAATGTATAACAAAAATATTCAAAAAACAATCCTTACATTACACAGAGCTTTTACAACAAGTGATTTTACCTGGAAAAGAAAAAAAAAGCTCTTTACAATAACAAGATAAAAAGAAAAAATAAGTTAAAAAAAGCCAACAGAACCGTGGCAAGGGAGGATTCGCACATTTTCTGAAAATGCTATTACTAAGGAAAAAGAGAATTGTGAAGTTTCCTTTATTTTTTCCAAACAGCTTTATACTTTTCTGCTTCTACTTGTAAGAAGCCGTCATCATGAAATACTGTGGAAATTGGTTGAAGCTTTGACGTGCTCACAACATGCCTTCCTTTTTATATATGCTTTTCTATCTGTCCGCTTCATACATCTGGATCAAACCAGGCCACCACTCCAATTACTTCTTCTTAAACTTCTTTTCAAAAACTTGTCCAATTACTTCTTCTATTTGTGATTACCTACTTCGTCTAGTTTTTTACTTCCAAGAAGGAACATTTATTAATCTCTTAAATTTTTCCTTTTTTCAGAAAATATTAAATCTTCATCTCGAATTTTTTTTTTGCTACTTAATTATTTTTAATTACAATAATATATTTATTGCTTTAGACAATACATCTAAGCAGGAGTCGATATTACAATAGTACAAGAAGAAAGTGATAAGTTTCAAGTAAAATGAAATTAAACATTAAAAAAATATTAAAATGAAATTACATATCTTCTAAAATAAAAAAGTTATGTTAATTGACAATTATGGTAGAGCGAAATACAAATATTAACAAGAAAGAAAAGAAAAAAAAAAGTTCACTTCCGGTTATCCAATTTCCTTCAAATTTGGAATTTCTAGCAACGAATTGAAATATATATATATTATCAAGGTGGTAAACCCCATACATTTCACTGAAGTAGTATTTTGGAAGATAGCATAACGCTACTTTTCCCCCCAGAAACCCCTCAATGAATCAATTATTCTAGGAAAATGTTTTCAGTAAAAGTTAGATATTTAGATGTGTAGATAATATACACTTACCAAGAAACATGGAGCAGTTTTGAGAAAAAATCGCGAGATTCTGCCAAAAAAAAGAAGAAATCATTCAGTGTAGTCGCTCGGTTCGGAAGTCGGTTGATGGATATTTGAATGAAAGATTCGTGCCAAATATATAAAGTGAGTGATATACAGAATGATACCAAATTCGAGCTTCCGTCCATCATTTTTGAAACATTTCTTCACATACACATTAAACTATAAAAATTTGTCACGATTACAATACTTTCTCTAACAGCAATAAGAGAAATAAGAGCTACACGATATTAAGATTTTTAAACGTGCTGATAAAGAATTCCAAAATTAAAAGAAATTTGTGCAACTGGAAGCTGAGAAATGTATAAGATAAAGTCAGGATCCCCCCATTCCAATTTCTTTATTACTTTCTCTTAATGCTAGTTTTAAACAAAGAAATGAAAGTAGCACTATACTATATAAGAAATATAAAACATTTAGTTAAAAATATATATACCTCCTGTTTGAGCCTCTTTGTTCTTGAGATAAATCAAAGATGAAAGAAAATTCAGAGCACGAAACTCAATTTAATTATAGCTATTATTGAAACAGAATACAACGCAACACAAAGAACTAAATAATACCTTCTATTGTTTCATTATAAAATATAAAATGACATATAACTAACTATTAATTAAGATTTTCCTCATAAATTACAATTTATATCACAGATTTCAAGAAGTAGTAAGTGAACAATAAATTGAAATTAATTATAAACTTTAATTAATTTAAAGAGGAAGTATTGCAATCGTGATTATTTTTTATTTATTATTTTTCACCGGCAACACGTCTGGAGGTGTAAGAAAAATCTGGGGGTCAAGGGGTTTCCTCCAGATTGGTGGGGATACCCCAGGGTGAATAGCAGGCTTCACCTCCTATTCATCAGGACCGTCCGAGCGCAGCATTTAGTATTACTGCATCCTTCAAGAGGTGACCCTGTTTATTACAGAATTCGGCGGACCTAGACCTGGACGTCGATAAAAGTCCCCGACGGAATAGGTGTACCCGTCGGTCATCCGAGGCGGTGTCCCTGGGGGCAGCCTCGGAGATACACCTCCCCCCAAAACAGGGTGTTATGCGTACCGTGCCCATGGAGGTTTGCAGCCGGGGGGTAATACAGGCTGTATTACAACGGTGCCTCTCTGAAACCGGGCCACATCAGGGAGTAATAAATGGCCTTGCTGTGTCATGCGGGGCTCTGGCACAGTCGACTCAAGAATTCCCCAGCTCCTCGTGGGACCAGATATGGAAACAACAAAGGAAGAAAAGAAGAAGAAGAAGAGACGGAAGACTGGGCGGGCAGGCGCCGCCGTACCACCAAGTGCAGTCCAGGGCACAAAGGAGCTCGCTCCTAGTGAAATGGATGTGCGGGTGGTACCTAGTACGAGTGGGATGAGCATTGCTCATCAGGCTGGACATGCACAGGTGGAGAAGCGGGCAATAACCGCTGTTGTGCATGCTGAGCATCGGACCCCTCAGGAGCAAGCTCCCAGGGGTAACGAAGGAACCGCTGGACCTGGTACCACCAGGACGACCTGTGCTCGTCAGGCGGACCAGCCTCAGACGGGCAAGAAGGGTGAGGAAGGGAGCAAGAGGGCTCCAGTTCTTCTTCCTGGTGCAGGTAAGACGGCGGAGGCACCGGGAGGGAGAAAGATCCTTAAGTGGAAGAAGAGGACGCCGCCGCTGCCGCCTCCGGGACAACCGGGAGCGATGGATGACCCCCTGAGAAGAGGTCTCAGTGGGGCAGGCGTCAGATGGTACCTCCGCGCGCTCTCTGAGGGCATGAACCCTCAGGAGGCGAGGGCGGAGGCAGAGAAACATAGGGCACAAGAGAGGGGCAATAGCCCACCTCAACATGCCCAAGGTAAGCGGGAGAGGCACATTACACCTCCCGAGAAGAAGGATGTCAAGAGAAGGAGGGTGACTTCCTCCGATTCAGCTGCACTTGCCGGGCCCTCCTCGGCTGGGCGCCCTATCCCTCGCCAGTCTGGCCCCAGCTATGCTGGTGCAGTGCGGGTGGTAAGGGTGGGCGTGATGCCGAGGGGCTTTCCGGAGAGGGTGCTTAGTGCTGAGGCGCTGTCAGCACTAGAAGAAGCGCTAGTAGAGGAAATATCCCTCGGGTGGGAGCATAAGCTCCATTTCGAGGGAATTCATTTCCGTCCAGGCATGCTTTGGCTGGACTGTACAAACCAACAGACTGCAGACTGGGTGCATCAAAAGGCATCGACTTTGAGCACCTGGACGGGGGTAGAGCTGATGGCATGCTCGGGAGAAGATATCCCGAGGATGCACACTATTACGACGTTCTTCCCGCGTAGTGAAGGCAAGGGCATGGAGAAGATATTATCTATCGTCACTGCCCAGAACGAAGGACTGAACACGATGGCGTGGAAAGTCCTTAGCTGTAAGGAGGAGAACTCGGGCCTCGTATTGACTGCCGGCATTGACGGCCAATCGTACGGGGCACTGATGGTGGAGGGGTACCAGATTAGGTACCGTTTTGGTAAACTCCCTGTTAGAGGACTTAGGAAGTCCGAGGATGAGGCGGGCACGAAAGAGCATCAAGCGCCTTCGCCCTCCACCCTAGATGAAGTAACACCGCGGGATTGCTCCCCGGAGAAGGCCCAACGAAGGGAGAGCCTGGGAGATGTGGATCTCTCATCTCTCAGGGTGAGCCTCTCGAAGGAAGAGGAGGAGAAGGAGGAGCAGATGCTCCTGGAAGAGGAGGGGGATCCTCCTCTCACCCTTCCATGAACAGGTCATGCTGTGGGACTGAGCACCGGGGTAGCCCAGGTGAACTTACACCACGCTAAGGGGGCATCAGCCAACATAGCAAGGTTGTTCACCAAGCGGCTACTAGGACTGGTGCTGATTCAAGAACCCTGGACAGTCGGGGGACAGATCTGCGGGCTGTCAGGTAAGGATGGCAAGGAAATTTGGGATGCAAAAAGTGATAAACCTAGGGCCTGCATCCTGATCAGGAATAATATTAATTATACTTGTCTTTCAGAATTTACGACGCGGGACTTAGTGCCTATTTTGGCCCATCTGCAATATGGAGGCAATCACCGCGCCGTCGTAGTGGCATCCAGCTGCTTCGCTGGGGACAGGGCTGATGTACCGCCAGCGGAGGTGCAGGAGCTGGTGGCGTACTGTCAAGACCGGAAGCTGCCACTCCTCATCGGATGTGATGCCAACGCCCACAACAAGGTATGGGGCAGCAGCAATAACAACAGAAGAGGTGAGTACCTCTTAGAATTTATCCTTCAATATAATCTAGATATTTTTAATGTGGGGGCAGCGCCCACCTTTGTAACTAGAGTTAGGAGGGAAGTTCTTGATCTTACGATAGGTAGTCAGAGTATCGGGCAATTCGTTCGGAACTGAAGGTCTCGAACGAGCCCTCCCTTTCAGACCATAGGATCATTATGTTTGATCTAAAGGGGCTCGGTGACGGGGAGACTGTTTGGAGGAACCCCAGACGAACAAATTGGGATGAGTTTAAAACCAATTTAGGGTGTGCACTTGGCCGCATAGGCGCTGTGAAGGCTCCACAGTGCCGGCTGGAGCTGGAATATTATTTGGATGAGGTTAATGGGGCGATTATAGGCGCCTTTGATGATAGCTGCCCCACTAGCAGGTTACATTGCAGTAGGGATGCTCCTTGGTGAAGCACGGACTTGGCAAAGCTGAGGTCTCGAGTGTGAAGGCTCTATAATAGAGCAAAACGCACGGGAGACTGGCAGAGCTACACCGTGGAGCTGACAACCTACAACAAAGAGATAAGGAAAGCCAAGAGAAATAGCTTCTGTGGTGAGATTCTGTGGTGAGATTGACTCCCTGCCGGTGGCGGCCAGATTGCATAAAGCAATGGCCAAACATGGCATGGGAGCTCATATGTCGCTCAGGAATCCTGATGGCAGCTATACGCAAGATGGAGAGCAAAGGGCTCGTCTCCTGCTGGATACTCACTTCCCGGGGAGTTTACCGTGGGAGGAAGTATTGGAAGTAATGAAACCGGGCAGGCCCGGCAGGGTGGATTGGGAAGTAGCCAAGGCCATCTGTACCCCTTCGAGGCTGGAATGGGCAATTGGCTCGTTCTTGCCATACAAGTCACCGGGGGTGGATGGAGTCTTTCCCGCCCTTATGCAGAAGGGCATAGGGGAGGTCCTACCACACCTGGTTCGAATAACTAGAAGTAGTTTGGCACTCGGGTATATACCGAGACCATGGAGAAGGGCAAGGGTGGTGTTCATCCCGAAAGCAGGGAATAAGGATTCCACCCTGCCCAAATCCTTCAGGCCCATCTGCCTTACGTCCTTTTTTCTTAAGGCAATGGAGAAGGTCTTGGATTGTTATATAAGAACGGAGATTCTGGGGAGGGTGCCTTTGCACCCGCGACAGCATGCATACCGAGCGGGAAGATCAACGGATACCGCTCTGTATGAGCTGACGAGTGTTACCCAGAAATCTCTAGATGTCAAGGAGACGGCCATCTGTGTCTTTCTTGACATAGAGGGGGCTTTTGATAACACCTCCCATGAGGCCGTCAGTAGGGCCCTAATTAAAAGGGGGGTTGACGGCACCATGGTGAGGTGGGTGAATGAGATGTTGTCCACAAGAACAGTTGAGACGATGGTGGGCCAAGAAACCATTAGAGTCAGTACGACCAGGGGTTGTCCTCAAGGGGGGGTTTTGTCACCCCTAATATGGAGCTTGATAGTAGACGAACTCCTCTGCAAACTGACGGATCTCGACATCTCCTGTCAGGGGTATGCCGATGATATTGTCATAATTGCTAGGGGTAAGTTCGAAGATACCCTTTGTGAAATATTACAGAGGGGTCTAGACATCACAAATAGATGGGGCCTTTCCGTGGGGTTGGGTATTAAACCAGCGAAAACCACGGTAGTTCCTTTTACAAGGCACAGGGCTCTTCCACATCTGAAAAGTATCCAGTTAGCTGGAGTTGATCTAGAGTGGAAGAAGGAGGTTAAATATCTTGGGGTAACTCTGGATAGTAAGCTTCTATGGAATAGGCATGTTGAAATAACTGCCAGTAAAGCTACTCGCGCTCTCATGGTGTGCAGGAGGGTGGCGGCCAAGTCCTGGGGATGCCCTCCTCGAATTCTTATTTGGATGTACACTATGATGGTGAGACCTATTATCACCTATGGCGCAGTAGCGTGGTACAGCAGAGCAAAGCTCGAGAAGGTCAAGAAGACTCTTGACAAAGTACAGCGCCTTGCGTGCCTATGCACGACGGGAGCAATGAGGACGTGCCCTACAGCCGGGATTGAGGTTATTCTCAATCTCACACCGCTCCACCTAGTGGTGGAGCGGGTGGCAAAGGGAGCCCTCCTCAGAATCTCTAGGGAGGGCATGGGGGGATGTGGGCTAGGGGTTGGGAGGCGAATGCCTCCTTCTGTTGGCTCCCTCCCCTGGGACTTTCCTAGAGATAGTATGACTAAGAAATATAGCTTCGTCAGAAATTTTTCTACGAAGCTAAGTACGAAAGGAGAGTGGAGCGATGGATCCGCCCTAGACAGCATTAGCAAGCATGCCATTAAGTGGTATACGGATGGGTCTAAGACCTTCGAAGGAACCGGGGCAGGGGTGTTTGGGCCTAGAATCAAACACTCAGAACCCATGGGTAGGTTTCCTAGCATCTTCCAGGCGGAAATCTACGCTTTTGGAAGGTGCGCCCAGGTGAACCTTGATCGGGGATATCGGAATCAGGAGATAGTTATCCTATCCGACAGCCAGGCGGCCATTAAAGCACTGAGCTCTTATGTAATCAGTTCTAAAATGGTATGGGAATGCCTAGGCAAGATTAATGAACTAGGCAGGAACAATAAGGTTACCCTACATTGGGTGCCGGGACATGTCGGCGTGGATGGTAATGAGGCAGCTGACGCCCTGGCAAAGGAAGGCGCTGTATCTCCTCTTATTGGGCCAGAGCCCTTTTGTGGAGTCAGTGACCAGGTACTTCTAGAAGAAATCAAGAAGGAGGAGGTGGCTAAAAGAGCTCGTCTCTGGTACACCATCCCGGGACTGAGGCAGGCCAAGGTCTGCCTTGGTTGTTACAACCAGGAAAGGTCGAAAGCCTTCATCAGCCTGAGTAAGAATAGGATCCGTATTCTTACGGGATTCCTTACGGGGTACTGCAGACTCAGGGGACACCTGAGAAAGCTTGGCCTAGCAGGTGACGGCATATGCAGATTCTGTGGAGAGGCGGAGGAAACTCCGATACATCTCCTCACGGACTGTGATGCCGTCATTCAAAGAAGATTCAGCAGTCTGGGTTGTTACCAGATAGGGGAGGAAGAAATACCTACCCTAGAACCTTCCAGGATCCTGAGATTCCTCAGGGAGCTAAACCTGGAGAGGGTGCTATAGATGAGCTGGCTCATCTTATGCACCAGAGGGGGTACAATAGATCAACAAATGGTCGCGGTGCGGAACCCTCGGAAAAAAAAGAAAAAAAAAAAAAAGAAAGAAAAATCTGGTGTGAAAAAGTTCTTATTGCTAAAAGTGTAAACTGACAGTTTTTCTTTAAACTTCATAATTTATTCATTTGTCCTCACCTAAATATAGGTGTGGGGGGGGGGGGCAAGTACCTATGAAAGAAGATATAGAAGTGATTAAAGAAGCGCCAATAATATGGAACATTTTGGAAATTTAACGTCTAAGATTCCTCAGAACACCCAAAACATAATTTTCTTCAGAAAAATGTTACAAATAAAAGTGAAAGTTCATGTGTGAGCAGTTAGTATCGTTCATGTGTGAGCAGTAAAGGTGCCATCGTTATAGTAATTTTCGAGAAAATTCCAAAAAACTCAAAAACTACTCTATAATTTTACTTCCGGTTTACCGATTTTCTTCAATTTTGGAATTCTACCATGCTTCTAATGTAAATTATTACTATATAATTGGCAGAACTATACATTGCACTGAATTGGTACTTTAACGCTACTGTTCCCCCAGAACTATATATTGCATTGAATTGGTACTTTAACGCTACTGTTCCCCCAGAACTATACATTGCACTGAATTGGTATTTTAACGCTACTGTTCCCCCAAAACTATACATTGCACTGAATTGGTACTTAAACGCTACTGTTCCCCCAGAACTATACATTGCACTGAATTGGTACTTTAACGCTACTGTTCCCCCAGAACTATACATTGCACTGAATTGGTACTTTAACGCTACTGTTCCCCCAGAACTATACATTGCACTGAATTGGTACTTTAACGCTACTGTTCCCCCCGAACTATACATTGCACTGAATTGGTACTTTAACGCTACTGTTCCCCCAGAACTATACATTGCACTGAATTGGTACTTTAACGCTACTGTTCCCCCAGAACTATACATTGCACTGAATTGGTACTTTAACGCTACTGTTCCCCCAGAACTATACATTGCACTGAATTGGTACTTTAACGCTACTGTTCCCCCCGAACTATACATTGCACTGAATTGGTACTTTAACGCTACTGTTCCCCCAGAACTATACATTGCACTGAATTAGTACTTTAACGCTATTGTTCCCCCAGAACTATACATTGCACTGAATTGGTACTTTAACGCTACTGTTCCCCCAGAACTCCCCAAAAAAATAAATTTTCTCAGGAAAAGTTAAAAAAAAAAGTGATGGGTAGTGCCTTTAGATGGTTGGCACTAGAATGTTTTAAAAGACTGGAGAGCTTTTTTCCTTGAAGGATATACTTCTGGTCTGGGTACTAGCTCGCACTGGAATTTGGGAATGAGAAGGTTTTTCAAATCAGCCATAGATAGCTTCTCAGCATTCATCTCTATGGATGAGCTCAGTGGGTTGGCGGCAGTCTAAGATGATCATTGGGGGTCCGGACAGGGCTATTAGTGCCTTTCATGAACCTCTCTCAGGTATCTGGAGATGTGGTTTAAGGAGATTCCTCTACATAATGGGGCTCATGTCAGATCCCTTTTGAAGAGTCTGTGAGACAGAAGACATCTTCAGATGATTGCTTGGGTTTTAAGGAAATAAGGTTCAGGGCCGTTGGTTGGAACAAAATGTCTATGGCGGAGTTTAGGCTAATTTCCTTTAAGTTTATGGTCCAATTTATTCTGAATGCGTTGAATCATAAATAAGTTAGGCCCAAGTCTGATTTTCGTTCTAGATCAGGTAAAATAAAAACCTATGTGAAACACTCACACGACTACTCTCTCTCTTTCTACACTCTTTATTACTACAGTTCACACAATATTATAACATTGAAAATATTTCTTTAAAATTCGATATTTTCACTCAGCCCAAACATAAATAAAGAGATGGTGGGGGTATATGTACCCAAGCTAGATAATAAATGAAGTGGTTCCATTGAAGCTGAGAACAGAGCGCCAATAACCCAAACAAACCTACATAAAGTTTGCAATTTAACATCACAGATTCCTCAGAAATCAATTTTAAGGGTAAAATGTTTCAAATAAAAGGGATATACGTTTATATCTCTGCAAATAGCAGTGCAAAAGGGAATTTGTTGCAACCGTGTTAGAAAAGAATTCCAAAAGACCCTAAAACCCATTGCAGTTAAGTCGCACTTCCGGTTAACCAATTTTCTTCAAAATCGGAAAGCAATATACATTTAATATAACTTCATTATTGTATAGGTGATAGAACCGTACATGATATTGAAGTGGTACTGCAGAGGGACACTCTAACGTTGCTGCTCCCCCAGAAACCCCCAAAAAATAATTTTCTTGGAGAAATGCTGCAAATAAAAGTTATAGATAATTATGTACTTAGATAGGATACGAAGTTCAAAGAAAACCATTTGAGCCGTTTTCGAGAAAATCGTAGAAAACTGGAAAAAAAAATTATTACAGTCGCACTACTGGTAGATGGATTTTGCACAAAACCTTCATATGAGATGCGGAAGTAGTAATTAAACGGCTTGAGTTTCCGGCAATTTCTCGTATTTGAGCTATTTTGTTTACACACATATACAAAAACAGACCATTCGCTAAAAACATTTTTTTTATTCCCAGAAGATCTCAAAACAAGTAATTCCGGTGAAAACCCCAATTTTGTAAAATTTGATACGATTACAATACTTCCTTTTATCCGCAGTAAACAGAAAAATGAAGCTGAATCAAAACAATTTAGTAAAGTTATTTTCAGACTTGCGGATTTTGATTGAAATGGTGAAAGTCTATTTTTTTCGTTCTTAAAAAAAAAAAAAAACAAAAAGAGAAAAAGTTAAATAAATAATAAGGAATATCAATTATTGCTGTAGATATAGAATGAAAACTAACGTAAATATTTGGCGAAAAGGAAATAAGAAATATATATATATTGTAATCAATAGGGTGAGGTAGAAAAGTAATATTTCTAACGTATTTACAGTTAGTAGGAAAGCCCACCAGTGGGTCCCGGCTGCCCACCAGCCTTGCAGGCGAAACAGATACACCCTAGGGTACACACACACAAGGTCGTCTGCGATAAAGGTTTCCTAATAATAACAAAGTAGGGAGACTTCTTCTTTGGAACTACTAACTGAATGTTTGTTATCGTTGGGACTAGACAAACACAGAAAACATGCATACACATAGTGTGTATGTTATATTTTTCTATCAACCGTCTAGATAATAAGTTTTTGCTATTTAAGTATTTTCTTGACTAAATATGAGCCCAAAAAATGAAATTTTTGAATAAACAAGGAGAAACCTACATGGCATCAAAAAAGTGCATCCGTGAAAGTGAATCACTCACATTACTTTCTCTTATTGCAATTGCTAATTTCTAAAATCACAAAGCTTCTTCAAATTTAGTTTCACTTGAGGATGTAGACACTGTAGGGGAGAGACTGTTCTACCTAAGATACAGTTGTACCAACGGACGTTGAAACATTTATTGCTGAGACAGCAATGAGAAACATTAGAATTTTAATGCTGGTAGACATGTTTCCGCTAGCCGGTGCTACCCAATTTTTGGGTTTACGATTGAAACCAAAAATGGCAAACTGATGTTTCTAAGGACTGCAAGCAGTGTTTCTCCCCTGTTCAAATGTTCTCATTTCTGTCTCAGCAATCAATTTTTCACCGTCCGTTGATACAACTGTATCTTAGGTAAAACAGTCTCTCTTCTACAATGTTCTACATCATAGTTCATCTGAAGTACAACACCTATTGCTGAAATGTGGATGAGTCCGCAATGATGGATAACATCTGGAACTTTATCCGTCGTAGCTTGCATATTTTTGATGTTCCAGACCGATTTCGGATTTTCATCCATCGTCAGATTGTTATCAATTTCGTGTAGAGAGTTGACTTCAACTTAATGTTCTGTCACGCGCAACACTTGATGATTGCATGCGGAAGGTAATGGTAAAAACACCTTATAACCTTATCTGGCTTGAAACGCTTAGTTAGGCTGGCCATAAAAAAGGTGGTAGGAATTTTATATATTATATACCTGACCGATATGGCAACCAACCCAACTAACATAGCTTGTGCCGGCAATTTAAATTTGAACGTGACTGACATGAGCTATTTATAGTTTATACTAATAGTTTGTCAGACTAAAAGTTTATTTTGTCAAATAAAAGTGAAACGTCTCTCTCTATGTGCAGTTAGTATACCAAATTTATTGAAATCCGTTGGGTTTTTATAGAGGAAATGGCAGAAAATGGAAAAACAGTTTAGTAAAGTCACACTCCGGTCAACCGATTTTCTTCAAACTCCGAAGTATTGGCAACATATTTAATTCTATTTAATATTATATGAATTATAGAATTGTATATTAAATTAAAACAGGACTTTAGAGGAAAGTTCGAAATACTTTTCTTTAAAAAAGTTATTTTAGAGTTAGATTTAAATTTAAATTGCAGCAACAAGTTTTGTTGGTTGAAACAGAGGGCCTCCACAATGTCCCGTACCCCTTTTTTTTTCATGTCCAGCTGAACTAAAACGTTGTAAACATGGCAAATTCAAAGAAGTTTTGTTAATTAAATTGTATTGATTGGAGTAAGAGAAAGTAGTATGAGGGTTTCACAGCAGATTTCTTTTTCACATGGTGTTCATAATAATAGTATATATATTCTTTCTAAAATTTATAAATGCACTTATAAATACTAATTTGTGGTATAAGTGGAGGACTGATAGTCCTACTCCACACAAGCCTATTATTTCAATGCAAAAACTTTAGAATTTATAGCTGATGATTTACTGTTTAATTTCCACTACTAAATTTTATTTAGTTAACTCGATAAAATTATTTACTTTTCAGCTGCGCTAAGTTAATATATTCTCAGATGAACTTGTTAAAATCAGGTGTACATGTTCTCATCAAAGTAACTTGAAATGAATTACCATAAAAGAGGATCCAGAACGTTTACGTATATACATATAAAGCAAGCTTTTGCTTAAATACCCATCCAGGGATGGGTTAAAGTGTTGTATCTACTGAAGAGGGTGCTCCCGGAAAACACCTTACCACCTCCAAGGACCGTGTCGGAAGTGGAAGAGAAGGAGAAGGAGGAATCACACTCTATATTGTGGTATAAATACAGATGAGCTGATAGTGGATAGAATACAGCTCACTCTTTAGTTATGGATATGTACTAACACTTTAACAACACACGCTTTATGAATATTAGTGATCACGTTTGGTACACATACTCCAAACATACGTACACACAAAGAGCTGCACATTTAAAGGGTTCATGTTTCTCATCCCTGGGGAACACTTGAAAAAAAAAATTCTTCACCAACAATGTTGACCGCCATTTTTTTTTTTTTTTTTTACTCTGAACTCCTTTTTTCTTTTCTTTTTTTTGGAATTCTTGATAATCTTCAGAACATTTTAAACGTCACATATCTAATACTGTTAGATTAAGAGAGAGAGAGTGAGGGATACAGTAAGAGAAAGAGGTGAAGAACGAAGCAGCGTATCTAGACTATTCGATCTGCATCAGCCCGCCACTCAAAAGAAAATGCTAAGGGAAATCTAGCATCTATTACAGCTGGCAAGACTTTTAGGAAACCAAAGACCAGCCAGGAAATCTTCCGGGTTAAATTAACAAGTCTCAAAAATATGATACCATTTTGGCAATTCATTTGGAGGATGAGTCCAAACGAGTAGATTTATTTTGTCTAAGATGTCCAAATAATGGCTGATGTCTATCCTCCAACCCTTGATATTCTCAAGACCCGTTCAACTTTAAAAGGCCATTCACATCCACCAGAAGAAATGGTTTTACGATCAGAAACCCGAGCATATTACCAATTAATTCGGGTAATAATTAAGGCCTCAGCTAAGCTACAGTGGAGAAGGGTGGGGGTCTTCTTTTTCAAATAAAACGAAACCAAAAGAAAAAAAAACAAAAATCGGTTGAGCGCCACGCTGTTATAAATGAAAAAAAATTGAAATTAATAATAATAGATATAATATCAAGGAGAAAAAAAAAGAAAAGAAAAATAAACTGGCGTTAACAGCGAACCGCCAAAAAGAAAAAAAGATAGGAAAAAGACCAATGTGATATATCTAAATATATATTTATAAAATAGAAGTTAGAAATAATCTGAAAAGCTAAGAAAGAAAAAAAAACTAAAATTAGGGAGTAGGAAATAACAAAGAAAAGATCAGTTAAGTATAGGTGGTGGCTTTAGTTATAAAAAAATGTATTTGTGCCTCAATAACTCTTATAGAGAAAAATATCAATACATGAAACAAACAAAAAAAATAAATAAATAAATAATTAACTGCAGTTAGGCGAAATATATATGCATAAAGTACATCCATTTATTAAATTCTTAATTCAATTATTCTAAACGGTTAATAACCAGTTAAATCGGGGAAGTAAACCAATAAGAAAATAAAATATGAAATATGGTAATATTTACAAAACTGAACAAATTAAAATCAATTAACATCCGCTCATTATTGCGGGAAAAGAACAAAAAGAAAATACAATAATGAAGAAAAGTGCAGTAAAATAGGAAAACAAAATAAACAAAACCTTCTAGGTGGTTTACTCTTCCCCACTAGCTAAATAAAAAAACTTAAGGCCCCGAACATTAGTTACGGAATTTGCCGAAAACAGGCGGCAGTGATGTGAACTCGTCTTTTAGAGAGAGAGAGAGAGCTAGGAATTTTTGCTGTTATAAATTTTACGATCGTATTTTTTTCTTACGGCTAAATAAATGGCAATTTATAATATAAGTAAATGTTATATTTATATCTTTAAGTGGTACTTGCGGTGCCGTTCTTCTGGTTGCTGAAAGATGAAAATACAGCTTCTCTTCCGCTCCACGCTTGAGGCGAAGTCGCTAGATCCCGTTAGGTGACCCTATTTGGCAGCAATCCCACCTGTCCCTCAAATAGGCGCTTACGTTGTGGTGTACACCCTGATTGTCACACTTCACCTTTTTTTCTTAATGAAGTTATTTTTTTCACAAGAAAAAGAAAATCCGGCAATCAGCCGTACATGGAGTCTATCTTGTTGGCGTGAATGCTACTCACACCCTGCCCCATTTTTATTGTTAAGTTTAGAACTAGCACCTGACCTATGGACTTTTTAGCTTATAACAATTGTTTCTGTAGTTACTACAGTCATGAAAATACTCTCTCTCTCTCTAGTGTTACTATCACCTTTTTTTTTTTTGTAACCCAAATAACCACCAAAACTGAACTGAATTAAAAATTACATAAAATTATATAATTCAACTAGATTTAACTATTTTTTTTTTTTTCTTTTTATTCTATATTTTCTTATCTTATATTATTACCCGTTTCTCGGGTAATATTTCCCCCCTTACCTTCGGACGGAACGTCGCCCCCTAAGGATTGAGGGTATTGGGAATCATTCGGTATTAGGAGGATTCGGTTTTATGTCTTGTACGTGCCAAGTCCCTAGGTTTCGTCCTTCCATGTCTTCCAATTCGGCTACAACGTCGGATCCCATCCTTCTCACCTTGCACTTCACATACTTAGGTGAGAGTTTACGTGTGAAATACTGACAGGCACCTGATTGGACGAAATTCTTCTTCCAGACAATCTCTCCTCTTCGTTATTTTACCGGCCGTCTCCTCAGATTATATGCCTTCTGGCCTTTTTCATACGCTCGAGCGAGACGATCTTGCACTTCTTCGTACAACAATGGGAGTTTATTTAGCTGGGCTATGCGGTTCTCCCTGGAAACTTCCGGCACTCTGTCACTATCAAAGTTCCCCGCATAATCCTTACCATTTCTCTTGAGTTCACGCCCAAAATTCAGAAAAGCTGGTGTCACGCCTGTAGCCTCATGTACCGCGGTTTGCAAGGCAAAACCAATTTTTGCTAAATTTGTGTCCCATCGACGATGACTTTCCTTGATGTAACATGACATCATTGTTTTAAGTACTCGGTTTACCCTTTCGGTGGGATTTGCTTGTGGATGGTAAGTCGCCGTGTACCATAGAGTGCATCCATATTCCTTCATCTTGTCGTGAAATTCTTTACTTTTAAATTGGGTTCCGGTGTCGCAAATGACCAGCCTTGGAGCGCCAAATTTCAATAATACCTGCTCCTCAACTAAGTTGCTTACTCCTTTAGCCGTTGCTTGTCTCATAGGTAATAGCACACTATATTTTGAAAAGTAGTCAACTACCACGAGCAAGTATTTATATTGTTTAGTGGAAGTTGGCAAGGGCCCCATTAAATCCATTGATATCAGCTCCCAGGGCTGTGTTACCACTTTCTGTTGACCCATAAGGCCCGCTCGTGCTTGCTGTGATGGCTTACTTTGGAGGCAGACGGAACAACGTGACACATATCTTGCAACGTCCGCTGCCATTCCTGGCCAATAGAATCTCTCTTTAATTCGGTGTAAGGTTTTAAAACCGCCAAGATGTCCTGAGAGAGGGCTATCATGGTATTCCGACAAGATATCTCTTCTTTGAGGCTTGGGAACCACCAGTTTCCACAAACATTCCTCTCCCAACCATTGTTCTCTTGAATCTCTAACTCGCTTGTATAACTGCTTACCTTGCTCTATTTTCCAGGATGGGTATTTTGCAGCATCCCTTGTTACTTTCCTAATCATTTTCAAATACCAATCATCCACACTGTCGAAGCAAATCTTAATACTTCCGACCATTTCTTCGTGAACGCGCGACAATGCGTCTGCAGCTGCATTGTCTTTGCCCGGGCGATGTTGGATGTCGAAGGTATATTGCTGCATTTTCAGAGCCCATCTAGCAAGCCTTCCTTGCGGATCTTTCAAATTCCTCAACCAAATAAGGGAGTGATGGTCCGTAAGAACTGTGAATTCGGCTCCTTCCAAGTAAGGCCTAAATTTCTCAATGACCCATAGCACGGCCAAACATTCCTGCTCGGTGGTTGAAAAATTACGCTCATTCTTTGTGAGACTCCTACTTGCGTAGGCTATGGGCTTCTCCCCGTCGTCAAACACTTGAGATAATATAGCTCCAATGCCGGTAGACGAAGCATCTGTCTGCAGCATAAAAGGCCTAGCAAAGTCAGGACAAGTCAGAATGGGTGCGGATACGAGGGCTTCCTTTAATTCCATGAAGGCCTTGGTTTGGTCCTCTCCCCAACACCATTTCTTCTTTTTCTTCAGAAGTTCTATCAGCGGAGCGCTTATTGTGGCAAAATGTGGGACAAATCTTCTGTACCAGCTCGCTAACCCTAGGAATCGTCGCATCTGCCTTGCGGTTTTTGGTTGCGGGAATTCTAATATGGCTGCAACTTTCCCTGGATCTACATGAAGACCTTCTTCATCTACAACGTAGCCTAGATAGGAGAGCTTAGCCTTACAAATTTGTGCCTTTTCCCAATTGATGGATAGTCCCGCACCTCGAATTTTTGACAAGACTTGTTCGAGCGTTTTAAGATGGTCTTCAAAGTTCTGCGACACGATGACAACATCATCTAGATACACGAAGACATTCGGTTCAAGTTCTGGCCCAAGAAGGGTATCAACAAACCTCTGCCAAGTGGCTGAAGCGTTATGCAGGCCGAACGGCATGCGCACGAATGGGTCAAGCCTCGGCCCGGTACCGTAAACGCTGTCTTCTCCCAGTCTTTATCAGCGACTTTGATTTGCCAATACGCCGACTTCAAGTCTAGCGAAGTTAAATATTTGGCATTCCTCAATCTGTCCAAAATTTGAGTTACATAGGGGAGAGGGTATGCGTCTCGTTTAGTTACTGCATTTAATTTTCTATAGTCGACACAAAACCTGCACTTTCCTTCTGGTTTTTTCACCATCACGATCGGCGATGACCAAGGACTCATCGACCGTTCGATGACTCCTTCCTGGATCATTCGTTCTAATTCTTCATCTATTATCTCTTGCATGGCTGGTGAGACCGGATAATAGCGCTGTTTTATTGGTCGCGTGTCGCCCGTGTCGATAATATGTTCCACCAAATTTGTCCCCTCTAATTTACTTGGCGTTACACTTTTCCAGTAATCTATCAATTTATTTAATTGTATCTTCTGTTCTGGTGAGAGATTAGATCGTTCGACAAGTGCCGAGGAAATAAGCAAATCGTGCGCAATTTTTGAGTTTGAATCAAAGGACCAAGTTTGATTTCGCAAGTTAGGTACGATACTCATTTCTTTCCAGAAGTCAAATCCTAAAACAAGTTCATTAATTAAGGAAGGCACAACCAGGAAATTAATAATCTTCACCTTTCCTTCTAGGGTGACTGGAATTTCTACAGATCCCTCTATTTTGCAGGGAGCCCCATTGGCAATGGTGACTTTTAAGTGCGGTTCAGATTTAAGTGACAATCCTAACTTTTCTAGTTTCCGCCAGCCTAGACCTCCAATCATTGATCTACTGGCTCCTGAATCTAAAAGTCCCATGAGATTAATTCCCAACAAGGAGACGGCAATATGTGGCCTTCCATCAAGGGTTTTAGCTGCCTGCAGAAGAGCTCTATTTGGGGTCATAGACTGCATAAACTCTTCTACCACTGTAACCCACTCTCTCCATTCCTCATCACGGGTGGACATAGCATACACGGTCGAGCTCTGCCCACTTAGGCTCGACCGCTTTTGTCGTTGTGTCGGAACCTTCGACACAACCAGAGGTAACGCTCAGCTACCAGAATGAAACAGATATTGAGGAAGCCTGCGCACAAAGGGCAGACTTGGCTAATTTTCAAACTATAAATGAACCTGTTCACCCGTTTCCAGAACGTGATATAAGGCTTTACAAATGGAACCTAACGTTCTCAGGAGACGATCAAACGCAATCCTTATGTTCCTTTTTAGCGGATGTGGAAGACAGAAGGAGATCAAGAGGAGTAACTCAAATTTTGGACAGATTGAGGAATGCCAAATATTTAACTTCGCTAGACTTGAAGTCGGCGTATTGGCAAATCAAAGTCGCTGATAAAGACTGGGAGAAGACAGCGTTTACGGTACCGGGCCGAGGCTTGTTCCAATTCGTGCGCATGCCGTTCGGCAGAGGTTTGTTGATACCCTTCTTGGGCCAGAACTTGAACCGAATGTCTTCGTGTATCTAGATGATGTTGTCATCGTGTCGCAGAACTTTGAAGACCATCTCAAAACGCTCGAACAAGTCTTGTCAAAAATTCGAGGTGCGGGACTATCCATCAATTGGGGAAAGGCACAAATTTGTAGGGCTAAGCTCTCCTATCTAGGCTACGTTGTAGATGAAGAAGTTGTTGACTCTCTGCTTTGTAATAACTGAGCAGGAGTCCACGGACTTTCTAATGCTCGACTGTTTTTATAATATAACAGAGATAACTCAAGATCAGTGACATCTTCTGCACATTTTTTTAACATATTTTTCGTCGTCTGTACTGCTCTTTCCGCCATACCGTTAGATTGTGGATAGGTCGGACTCGTTAAAATGAATTCTATACCCCACTGCTTGGCAAATTTTCTACATTCTACAGAATTGAACGGATTATTGTCAGCTACTACATATCTGGGAATCCCAAACGAACTAAATACTTCTTTTAAAACATTTATTATTTCAGTGGCAGTTTTATTATTAATGTTTTCAATTATAGCCATTTTGAATAGTAGTCAAAGATGACCAAATAGTATTTTTTTGAAAATTCTAATATATTTATGCCTACCTTCAAGAACGGTATATCAGGTATTTCATGCGGAATTAATGGCTCATGCCTATTTTATTTTGATACTTAGCACATGTTTGACACGATAACACAATTCTGTATATCTTTATTATGTTTGCCCACTATACACAATTTCTAGCGAACTTTTTAGTTTTGGTGATACGTAAATGTCGCGCATGTAATTTTTTAACTACATCTTTTCTAAGTTTTAAAGGTTTCAAAGGTAATTTCGAATTAAAATACAGTAATCCCTCATTTTCTAGACTATTATCTTTAGCTCTAAAAAATAATTTCATTTACGGTTTTAATCGACTTTCTGATTCCGGCCAACCTTCACGACAATATTTCAATATTCTATTTAATAGTGGATCTTTGGCCGTTTCTTCTTGATATTTCCTTGTTTCTTTAGTCATTACTACTTGAGGTTTTACTTTGACTGTGTGTATCATTTCATTAACGAATGATTCATCAAAATCATCTTTTACTATTGCTGTATGCGATAAAAGATCTGCAACATGCATGTGTTTTCCTGGTATGTATTTAAGATTTAAATTATATTTTAATAACTTTAACTTCATTCCTTGTAATCTTGGTGAGTGTACTTGAGAAATTGGCTTTTTCATAACTGCTATTAGTGGTTTGTGATCTGTATATACTTCTATTTTCCTACCGTATATATACTCGTATAGTGGTGAAACTTACGCGTAGCAAAAACAATAGCTAGAAATTCTTTTTCAATTTGTGCAAAATATTTTTCATTTTCATTTAAAATTCGCGACGCAAAACAAATTGGTTTACCCTATTGTATTAGGCAGCACCTTAGCCCATCGAAGCATCTGCTTGTATTGATACCGGTAATTCTTTTTAAAAATGTTTTAAAGCTTGCTTTCTAATAACTTATTTTTTATAGTATATAATGTCTCATTATGTACAGGTAACCATTCCCATTTAGTATTCTTTTTTAATAGCGAATATAACTTTGTGACAAAGTGGCTAAATCCGGAATAAATTTTCTTAAATAATTTATCATTCCCATTATTACTTGTAATTCTTTTACGTAACTGGCACTTTTATTTGAACAATCGAATTTATATAATCCTTATCTGGTATACCCTCTTTTGAAAAATATGTCCAAAATATTTAACAGACGGATCCATAAATTGCAATTTATTTTTATTAAATTTTACTCCTTTATCTCGAACTCTTTTGCATACCTTATCTAAAACTTTTCTTGCTCATCTTCCAACTCCGTAAATATTAAAAAGTCATCAAAATAAATAAACACATTATCAATATCTGAGAAAATTTCATTATTTATTTTTTGAAACATTCTGGTGCATTGGACAAACCAAATGGTAATTTCTTAAAACGGTAACACCCAAAAGGCGTTGAAAAAGTACACAAGCTAGACGACTCATCATCAAGATCAACATGACAATAACCATCTTTTAGATCCAAAACTGTAAAGATATTCGCTTTTCCGATTCTTCTGGCTACATCCTCTACTGTCGGAATTAACTGGTATTCTCTAATTATAGATTTAAATCATAAAGATCAAGACATATACGAAGACTACCATTAGGTTTCTCCACTACAACGAGATTACTTACCCAATTTTTAGGTGTACATTTTTTTATAATACCTGTATTTTCTAATTCTTTTAATTTCTGTTTAAGTTTATTTTCTATAATAAAGGGAACACGCCTAGGTGGGTTCATAATAGTTTAATGGACTTATCTATTTTTATTGATTATTTATATGGAAAGAACCAGACCCTGTAAATAAATCTATATTGTTTGCTACAAACTCATCTTTACTAATATAACCTTTGGAACTGCTAGTTTGATTTTGTTTAACACTATCAATATTGTTTACGTTGGGCAATGTTTTTCTTTGAATTAAGTTTAGCTGTATACAATCTTTGAGACCTAAAACTGGCTTTAACTTTTTATTAAGTTTATCATCAATTATAGTTAATTTAATTATTTCTTCTTTTTTGTTAATTAAACATTTTATTTCTACCTACCCCATCGTTTTCAATTTTGTTCCATCAAAAGTTTCTAACGAAATATTTGAATTTTTTATTTTATTGTTAATGCCAGTTTTTTCTAAAATTGCAAAAGGTATAATACTAACATCTGCGCCACTGTCAATTTTAAACTTTATGTTAGTATTCCCAATCTTTATGTACTGATACCACTTTTTATTATTTTCTTTACATATTCTACTTTATCTATTGTTAGTAATTCTCCGATATTTTTTATTTTATTTTTAAAACATCCTACTGCAAAATGATTATATTTTCCACTAATTTTACACTGTTTATTCTAAGCAGGACAGTTGGCTTTTGTATGATTAGTATTACACTTTTTACGTTTATATTTTAAAGAATTTAAATTGTCTTTTACCAAAAATTGCCGGTTTTCAGCGATATTTTTCTTTCTTCTTAGTGCTTCCTTGCTGTTGTCTGTCACTTTTATCTCTTGCCTCCTCTGTTGCCTTTCATTTTGCTAGAACTCCTGCTTATCTTATCTACTTCCTCCTTACAGTTCATTATTTTAGACTGAGTTTTACTTATTTCTGCAGTACGTCCTATCTCTATCCAAAGTCAGGGACTTTTCCCGGAGCAGTACTTCCTGTAATCTTGAATCATTAACACCTTGTACAGTCTTATCCATTAATATTCTTTCTTGTAGATGACCATAATCACAATCTTGTATTAACTTTTTTAAATCCAATACAAATGAATCAAAAGATTCAAATTCATCTTGAATTCGTTTATTAAATAAATAAGTTGCAGTTATTAAATTTTTCTGGGCTCTAATACCTATCAAAAGAAGCAATCACTTCATTATAATCGTCTTTTTTTCTCTTCCGGTAACTGAAAAGTGTAGTATAGCTTCCTATCGTCAGCATCTATTAAATTTAAGAGAACTGCTACTTTTCTACCTACTGTTTTCATCTTGTGTTATATCAGCTGCCTTTATAAATATTTCGAGCTCAGCTTTAAAGCTTCTCCAATTCTCTGCCACATTACCAGTGAGAACTAAAGGTGATGGTGGTTTAAAACAGTCCATTTTATTAATTTTATTATTCGGCACTGTTTGTTATTATGAACTGTCACTATTATTATTTCACTTCACAGTTTTTAATTGTAATTATTAGTAATTATTAGTAGAATTGTTCTCCCTCGACTGCGCCATGTCTTATTTTAAATGTATTAACGATCAGGTTTCATTAATCACTAGTTTACCATTTAACTCACATTTATTAACTGACATACATGTGGTTCCCACTACTTCTCTTATTTACTACCTGTGTACACAACAACAATATGGAGGTGATGTATATATCACTTCCATAATGTGATATAGAAAATTTGTCCTCTAAGACACGAAGTGGATAATGCTAACAAATCGTTTATTACAATCCTGTTCAGTAAAATCACAGTTGCGGTCAGCTGATTTTCATACTTGGAATTTTGGCACAAATTTAATTCTAATTAATACCTTATAGATGATAGAATTATATAATAAATTAAAAAACCGCACTTTAGAGAACCATGCCTCCCCTAAAACTCCCCCATAAATAAAAGTTGTAGCTCTTTGTATAAACGAAAATGGTTGGCGCCACTTTTGGAGAAAATCTTAAAAATGTAAAAAAAATCATCCAGTAAAGTTCACTTCCGGGCAACCGAATTTCTTTAAACTCGGAATTTTGGAAACATATTAATTTCTGATCAATATTATAATAAATGATAGAATCGACTAATAAACTGAATAATACTAGTGGAAAACGTATCCCGCCCCTCGCTCAAAAACCACTCTTGAATGAATTTTCCCGAAAAAAGTTTCAAACAAATGTTGCAGCTCTTTATATTTGTAGTTAATATTCCAAATTTAAAGAAAACCGTTGGAGCCGTTTTCGAGAAAATTTTTGAACGATTTTGATCAAAACCTTATTGTCGCGTCCTGTTCTAGTACTCAAATTAAATATCAAGTATGCAATTTTCCATTTTTGAGTTATGCTGACCACACACACACACACATTTGTAAAAACCACTTATTCTGACTCAGGGGACTTCAAATCGTATACACCTGGGGAAAAATCGATATAGAAAAATTGAGACGATCGCAATACATCCTCTTACCGGCAGTAAGAGAAAGTAAAAAGGTTCTGAAAAAAACGTGGCCTCCAGCTTCCCCAGAACTCTTTTAAATCAATTTCCTCGATAAAAGTTCCTCAAACAAAAGTGATCGATCTAGTATCAGAAGAAGCTCCTTGGTTTCTTCACCTAAAAAATCGCAGAAAACTGTAATAACCGGTTAGTAAAAATCACACTTTCAAAGAAATTGCACATACTGAAAAAAATCTTATCAATAAAGCGTTACTTCCGGTTTTATCGATTTTTGACTAAAATCCTATTATCAGATCGCCTGGTAGCTAACCTAAACAAACATTATCGATTTTCAGTTTCCAAGTTATACTGAACTTACGAAAAAACATACTCACATTCAAAGTCCTATTTCAAAAAAAAAACATGCTTTGTGGACTTCGTTGAAAATTCCATTCAAAAATCTGCCACGAAACGCAATGCTTCCTCCTACAGCATTAAGAGAAAGTAATAAAGTAGAAATTCTTCTCCTGCCTCCATTAACAATTCTGCCATCATTATTGCAGAAGACGGAAGCCAGTAAATTGCTTTCATCAACATCAACACTGAAGTTCTTTCCCAAAGAGGATGTAACACGCTCTATCTCTCACAGCGAGACGTTCTTCCACCGGGAGTTTGCATTATTTATCTACATAGTACAAAGTACTTCCTCCCCGTCCTAAAAACAACCTTGCCCTTCTTATTACCTCATCTCTTGTGCCCACCAAAAGTGACTTGTTTAAAAAGTTTTTTTTCTTACAACATATTTCGTTTTTAATTTTTATAATTTGTAAATTTGTTTTTGGTGGCAAGTAAATTTACGTTCTTTTTACTTTATCTTACAGCTGTGACAGATCATAACAAATTTTTGAAATTTTGTTTTCACCGGAAATACATTGTGTAAGGTTCCCTAAATACAAACAAACTTTAAAAAAATTCAAATACGAATAATCGCAGGAAGCACAAACTTTATATTCAGTTAGATACCCCCCTCCCCATAGCATTCTGTCACAAAGAATGGTGGAAATACCAGGGGGAAAAGGTTTTGTTAATGTTTCAAATTTCTCTTCATAGATAGATCGAATTTAGCAAAGTCATGACCAATACAATACTTATTACCCGAGAAACGGGTAATAATATAAGATAAGAAAATATAGAATAAAAAGAAAAAAAAAAATAGTTAAATCTAGTTGAATTATATAATTTTATGTAATTTTTAATTCAGTTCAGTTTTGGTGGTTATTTGGGTTACAAAAAAAAAAAGGTGATAGTAATACTAGAGAGAGAGAGAGTATTTTGTGTGTGAGAGAGAGAGAGAGTATTTTCATGACTGTAGTAACTACAGAAACAATTGTTATAAGTTAAAAAGTCCATAGGTCAGGTGCTAGTTCTAAACTTAGCAATAAAAGTGAGGCAGTGTGCGAGTAGCATTCACGCCAACAAGATGGACTCCATGTACGGCTGATTGCCGGATTTTCTTTTTCTTGTGAAAAAAATAATTTCATTAAGAAAAAAAGGTGAAGTGTGACAATCAGGGTGTACACCACAACGTAAGCGCCTATTTGAGGGACAGCTGGGATTGCTGCCAAATAGGGTCATCTAACGGGATCTAGCGACTTCGCCTCAAGCGTGGAGCGGAAGAGAAGCTGTATTTTCATCTTTCAGCAACCAGAAGAACGGCACCGCAAGTACCACTTAAAGATATAAATATAACATTTACTTATATTATAAATTGCCATTTATTTAGCCGTAAGAAAAAAATACGATCGTAAAATTTATAGAGCCCTCTCTCTCTCTCTCTAAAAGACGAGTTCACATTACTGCCGTCTGTTTTCGGCAAATTCCGTAACTAATGTTCGGGGCCTCAAGTTCTTTTATTTAGCTAGTTGTTTTTTTTTTTTTATAAATCACTTTATTCAGCATGCCCCATACAGAGTATAATACATGCTATCACATATACATAGAAAGAATATTGTTTACATACACTTAATTTTAAGATTACAATTCATACATAGAAATTGAAAAGTAATTAATATATACTATAGTTTATAAATATACAAGAAAATACCTAAACATAAAAACATGTAAGGAAAATACCAAAAACATTAAATAATATAAGAAACATTAAATAATAAGATAACAAAAGAGAAATTACAGATAAATTACATCCACTATTACTACAAATTATTGGAGTCCACCCTGTTAACAAAGCGAACAAATTCACTTATTACTCCTGAATGCAGCAAAGAAGAAAGCTGTAGGCTGTATCCTTTTAACACCATAGCCCGAATTAATGGCTGACGAATCGCTTCATGACGCGGACATTCAAAAATAATGTGGGTCACATGCTGCGGAGACGTCCGGTCGCATGGACAGTTGGGATCAGCAACGAGGTTAAACCGATGAAGGTAATAACGAAATTTACCATGGCCGCTCAGTATCTGTGTTATTTTAAAATTCAGAGCTAAGTTCTTCACCTTCAGACGGTCATAAACAGTAGGGAAAAACAATCTCGTAGTGCTACCTTTGCTACTCGATATCCACAAATCATTCCATTCACCATAACTATCCATGCTTGAATTAGAAGCTATAATATCACGAGAAATTTTGGAGTAGGAAACATCGAGTTTTTTGTTTTTTGAGGCTGTTTTTGCTTGTGAGTCAGCGAAATCATTTCCAGCCATGCCCCTATGGGCCGCCACCCAGCAGAAGTGGATGATCCATCCAGAAAAGAGAAGCTTTGATAGGATTCTGCGCGTGTCTTCATAATGTGGTTTATGATTAGCCGCGTTTCTTAAAGAGTCTAATGTCACTTTACTATCAGTTTTAATCGCCACTGTTCGACAAGCTGGGTTTTTAGGTACTTCGAACTGCATGAACTGCATGAGCTATTTCCAGAGCTCTAAATATTGCAAAAGCTTCAGCCTGATTATTAGTACAGAATTCCGCTAAGGAAATTGTTTAGTGCACAGAATCTGATCGTCCCAATAAACTATCACAGCAGCGCCAACATCCATTCCATCTTTACTGCTGTCAGTGTACACCGTATACTTATAACAAACTGACTTGTCTGTATCCAACAATGGTGGAACCAGTCCCGGATGCAGCCAATCACTGCAATTGACTGGTAAATCAATATTTAACTCTGGCCGATGAATCTGATGTAGACAATCATATAAGTTTGCTATTTCTTGGGCTTTTATGTAAATGGGCAAAATATTACCGATTAAGCACGCAGCTTCATATGACATTGTGCGAAATCCTCTAATACTTTAATGACCAAGATTTTGTGTACTCTAATTAGCTTTAATTTCAGCTTAGAGGTTTTCAGCGCGTGAATCCACGCTGGTGCTCCATATGTCATAATTGGAACGACAACCGCATCATGAATGATCTTCAAGGCATTACAATTCTGAGGGTTATCGCATTTTTATCCGATCAGAGTCTGGTCTATAAAGTTTGCGGTATATCTTGACTTAAAACTTTTTATGGTGCTGCCTTCGAAAACTCCTCCGACTGAAACAGTGTATGAATGTAATTGGTACAGTATGTGATAGAAATTTTAAAAATTTTCCAAGTTTTCACACAAATTTGTTAAACCATTCTCAAATGATGGTTGAATATGCAAATCTTCCAGAATCAAGTTAAATAAGTAATTTTTACGAGCGAGGGATTTATCTAAGATAAATTATTTCTCCGGACAGATTATAAGACACTTTAACTAAGTGTGAGCCGTTGCTTTAAGAGGTTTTCATTAATGCCATGAAACCCTCATATACGTCTCTCGCTTATTGCAGTTCTTACCAACCTAAATTGAGAAATTTTCTTCACATTTGATATTTATTTAAAATAACAAGTTGATAGAAAAATCGTAGAAGTCTTTTTTGAGAAATTCGCGGGAACTGAAAAAGAAAAACTAACTATCAGTAATTCGTATTTGCGGTTGAAAGAAATTGACTGAAACTTGCCGATACCACGCCGCTCCTATCTGGACATACGGACTCGAACTATACGGATCAGCAAAACGTTCCAAACTTCATCGTATCCAATCCCTCCAATCAAAAATCCTCCGCACAATAGTCGATGCCCCTTTTTACGTCAGCAACACACTATCCATAGTGACCTAAAACTCCCATTTGTCCTAGATCTTGCCATGTCCCGATATAATAAATACCAATTAAAAACTTTTCATCAGTACTTACCCATTAACTGGCAATCTCGGGCGTGAGACGCTTTTTCCAGTTTTGGGATGATATGTTTGTCACCAATTTTTATGTTTTTTAGGCAATTAAATATGATATTTTTTTTAAGAAATTTTAAAATAACATGTTTTTCACCAGTTCCATTGTTATTGAATGAATATGTATTTATGTCACCTAATGCAGCTTCTCTACACATACGATGATACTCAGAATCACCGTCGAGATTATCTTGAGGAGCATAGTTGTCTAATAAGGTTTGTACTGTCTCTTGAAGACCCCTAGTATAAGTGCCGTCCGCTTTCTTAACGGTTGATAGAACAGGCTGGGCTTTAAACTTACCAGCCACAAGTTTATAAGCCGCATTCCATGGATTACCTCCATTAATGCTATTGCAAAACTCGATCCAAGATTTATGCTTTTCATCCTTCATTTTCTTAACTTACAAATGTTTCAAATTAAAATATTCATTGCGTCGTTGTTGTCTAAGCTCTTCATCTGAGTAAGTTCTTTGATATTTACGTCTTGCTTTATTGACTTTCTTCCGAAGTTCATCTAGCTCTTTGTTCCACCAAGGGACGCTTCTTTTTGAAGCTAGATTTTTCTTCCTCCCAGAACCGAAAACTGTCTTGCACACATCAATCAAACAGCGGTGAACTTTATCGACAAAACCTTCGAAATCATCCACAACTTTCACCATAGTAGATAAGTTGTCATCAAGGTCAGGATTAATTTTTTGGTCATTACTTGTTAATTTCTCGAATTGAGTGCGAAGAGTAGCATTGAATGAGTCTATGTTATGTTCACTTATTTTGTAGCGATATGGCCTAACAGCAGGTTCTATTATATGGTATGAAGATACGTCACAAACAGAAAATAATAATTTTATGATCTGATAAACTTTCTTCTCTGCATATTTTCCAATCACGTATTTTACTAATAATCCCATCAGAACAAAAAGTTAAATCTATATTGCTTTTTCCATTACTAGTTTCAAATGTGGGAATTAAACTAATTAAACTAACTGATCGGATAAAGGCTAATGAGCATCAGGTTAGGATTAACAACCAGGTTAGTGAAAATACATTGCTAAACAAAGTAAGTTATGCTGAAACTGTTTCTTGTCAAAAAAGTATGAATAAAATAGTGAAAAACTCCCACAAGTTAATAGTGAAGGCAAAAGGAAATAAGGACTTAAGTTCTGTTGACGTTCGAAATATAGTCCAGGCAAGTTTTAATCCGAGTAAACTTCAGGTTGGGATATTGAAATTAAAGGAGATAAAGAATAATAATGTTATCATTGAGACTGAAAATAAAGCTATATTAGATAAAATATGCAATGCAATAAATGTTAAGAATGGAGAGGTTATCTCAGCTGAACCTGTTCAAAAACATAACCCTCGTCTTATAATATTTAACATTCCTAATAAATAGAAAATGCCGCAGAGATAATTACAGAACAAAATGTAGGTACTGTTTTGCAAAATGATAAAGTTATAGCTAAATATATATGGATAAACCGTAACAATAACAGTAGAAACTTGATAATTGAAGTAAATCCTTCATTGCGTAAACGTTTTTTACAAAATAAAGTTAAAACCATGTGGAACATATGCGCATGTGACGATTTTATCTCAATAACTCGTTGTTTTAAATGCCAAAAATTTAATCATCTATCTAAATATTGTAAAAATGATGTCAAATGTTGTTTTTGTGCTGAAGCTCATCCTAGTAATACTTGCGATAAAATAGACAATGTCTCTGAACATAAATGTAACAATTGTTTGAATTTTAATTGTTCTACTAAAGGTAAAAAGTTTGATTTAAGTCATGCAGCTAAAAGTAAAATATGCCCTTACTTCACCTACTTAGTAGAAAGGAAAAAAGAGAATATTAATTATGATGAGCAGTAATCGTTACCCCGTTAGTATTAGCAATAGCATAAACAATGGTACGAGAAATTCGAAAATAAATATTTCTTGTATACAAGTAAATTCTCAGAGATCTCGGGCGGCAACTATGAATTTGTACCGTATCGAATTTAAAACCTTTTGTAAGCGTAATGGAACCACAATCGCCAGAAAATTTACCACAAAAAAAACCTGGATAGTCCTATGAGGGTTATTTTGAGACAAAATAAAACAATCATAAATAATTGTTATTATATGTGCAGTGGAAAATTTTTCTTTCAGAAATATAACTCAGTTTTTATTTATTGGCAAAGAAACTTTGTCACGTAAATACGTGCGCATTTTACATTATTATGCACTTTGTTTTAGGGCCTTGTTTGGCAGCATCCTCACGCTGTTGGTATAGGGCTTGGCACACAGCAAGATGCTCACCGTTCAGTGTGCCATTGTTGCATCCGGCATTTTGTACCACTCCAATCCTATGCAAGTGCTCTCGTAGGTAGTCGTGGCTAGTCATCATTCTGAAATTGGCAGTAAACACAGGTCAAGGTAAGTGACCAGGGATCGCTCGATCTAACAGAGTAGTCTAAGCTTTTCCTTCTGCATCATGTTTGTCTAAATCTCTCAGCATGACCTTCATGGTGCTGTTTTTGACAAAGAAACCAAAATTATTGACTTCGAACTGACATATCTTACAGCAATTTTATATTTGTTGTAGTGGTTGGTTCCGCAGAGCTGGAAAGCATCAGAGACATTTTCCGTGGTAGCCTGCATCATATTGTGGTCATCGAAAGGTTTCGGGCTTTCGCCCATCTTCAGGATGCGTTTTGTCAGACAGTGTGATAACACAGACTTGCACAGAGCATATTGTTTATACACTGACTCCGTCACTGAGTCAGTGTAAAAGAAATCTACAACTTTTATTTGAAACATTTCTCTGGGAAAATTCATTTAAGGGCACTTTTTAGGGAGGGGTGGGGTGAGGTTTTCCTCTAAAGTGCTATTTCAGTTTACTATACAATTCTGTCATCTAAATAATATTAATTAGAATTAAATGTATTGTTGAAATTCCGAGTTTAAAAAAATCAGATGACCGGAAGTGCGTTTTTACTGACATGTATTTTTCAGTTTTCTGGTATTTCCTCAAAAACGGCTCCAACAATTTTCTTTAAATTACGAATACGAACTATACATATAAAGAGCTACAACTTTTATTTGAAACATTTTTCCTGGTAAAGTCATTTAAGGGGGTTTTTGGGGGATGGGTGGGGTTATGTTTTTCTCTCTAGTGCCATCATAGTTGATTATACAATTCTACATCCAAACAGAATTAATTAAAAATTAATAGATGGTCAAAATTCCGAGTTTCAAGAAAATTAGTAATCCTAAAAATTAGTGTCCCCATAAGGGGTGGTTGACGCGTACAACCACTTGGGGAGTAGCGACCCTACCGGTTACCGCAGTTCAGTATTCTAGGCGCAAACACCAGAACAGTACACCACACACTACACAATACATAAGGGCATTAACAGTACACACCTTAGGGTTACCCGCCCCTAAGTTTTTGGGGAGTAAACCCCAAAAATCCCTGGTCCTCCAAGGATGTGGAGTTTGAGCGTGAGGCTAACAACCCAATGTTGTAAAAAAAATAGTTTGTTGAGAAACCTAAATGTATTTATAGGATGTCTAAAAAGGTACGACATAGGCGAGGATCTGGAAAGTACACATGGTTAGCAACTTGGAATGTGCTTATGACAGTTTATATAGAGAGAAGGTATCTGAGATCCTGCAAGAGCTTGGAGGAACCCCTTCCAAAATTGTTAATTTAGTTAAGATGTGTATTCAAAACTCGGCTGCTAAAGTTAAAGTGCAAGGAGGCTGCTGAGAAGAGTTCGTTATAAGTAGAGGTCTCAGGCAGGGAGATGCAATGTCGACCATTTTATTCAATCCCGGGCTAGAAAAAGTTATAAGACAAATGGATATGAATCCCAATGGTACGATTTTTAATCGTTCCATGCAATACCTAGCGTACGCCGATGATGTTGTTCTAATAGGAAGAATTATGAAGGCGGTAGAAGATTGTTTTGAGCAACTTGAGAGGAGCGCGGCATCAGTGGGTCTTCGGATCAACTTCGACAAAACTAAATATTTTTAGCATCCGGATATGACAATAGAAACTGTCGGTCACAAACTGTTACAATAAATGGAAAAGCCATTGAAAATGTGAAAGCATTCAACTACTTAGGAGCCATGTTCACGCAGCAGAGGGACATGGCAAGGGAAATAAAAGAAAGAATGGCAGCCGGCAGCAGATGCGTCTTTGCACTACGTTCAGTCCTCAAGACGAAGTCGCTTTCGAGGAAGCATAAGGTTAGGAACTACAAAACAATAATCTGTCCGTGGTTATGTACGGATGTGAGTCTTGGGTTTTAAATGTATGTGAAGAGAATTTGCTTCGCATTTGTGAAAGGAAAATTTTGAGAAAAATTTTCGGTCCAAACTGCGTTAATGGGGTTTGGAAAATTAAAACTAATGCGGAGCTAAAAAGCTTGTACAGTGCACCTGACATAGTATCCGAGATAAAGGGTAGGAGACAGGAATGGATCGGGCATCTTATAAGAATGGGCAGAGAGCAAATGGTAAACAGATTGTATGAAGATCGGCCCGAAGGAAGAAGAAAGGTGGGGAAGCCGAAAAGAAGTTGTCTGGATGATGTCGTAGATGATCTCAGAAAGCTGGGGATAAGAAGATGGAGAACGAAGGCACTGGATAGGGAAACCTGGGGAAAGATTATTTTGGAGGCCAAAGCCCTGCATGGGCTGTAGTGCAAAAAAAAAAAAAATTAGTAAAATTAGTGGAAATATTAGCGGAAGTGCGCTTTTACTGAACAGTTTTTCAATTTTCGATGAATTTCATTAAATTTGGTGTACTAACTATAAAATTTGTCAATTATAATTCTGAAACTAGAATAATAGAAAGTTGTGTGAGTGTATCACACCAGATTTTTTTTTAATCAATAAGTGGTATTTTTTTTCTTCAATCAGCGGCAAAACAGAGCGTCAATTAATTGCGTTTATTTTCAACTCCTTAAAACTTGGCTGTTGGACTTAAAATCGTGGAGCCATTTTTGAGAAAATCACAAAAAAAACGAGAAAAAAAACATTCAGTAAAGTGGCATTTCCGGTTGATGGATTTTGCCCGAAATCTTCGTGTCTGATGCGGTGATAGTACCTAAACGGCATTAAAAAACCACTTTTTTGGACGCAGCTCAAAACGTGTATTTCCGGTGAAAAACTTAATTCCGAAAAATCTGGCACGATCGCAGTACTTCCTTTAACTAGTTAGAGAAAGTAAAAAAAAATATTCTATGTTAAAGCAAAATGGCTTAGTGAAACAAATATAATACAAACTAAATTCAACCAATCAACAAAATTATGCAGAATTCATTTGAACACTCCTAGTCCAATATAATCTGATTATCCTATTAAATAGCACAATCAATCAATTTGGAAGATATACATAAAATAAAACACAAAATAAATGAAAAAAAAAAATACAAAACCTGAACTTGCATTAAAATAATCAACAAGATTTTTTTTATTAACTACGAATTCTGTCCACGAATTTCTTTGCGTTTAGTTATTGAAGTCACGTTTAGCCCAATTAAACTTGTATTCATTTTATCCATGATAAAAAAAATACTAATTAACAAAAATTTGTAATTAAGGTAAGGTTGGTGATTTTTTTTTATTTTCTCTTATTGCTAGAAAGAGAATATAAAGAGAAATGTATGGTGACAAATTTTTGAAATTAATTTTAATACCGGAAATATATGTTTGAGGTCCCTTGAGTACGAAAAAAAGGTTTTTAGCGAACGGTCTGTATGTGTGTCTGTGTGGTGTGAATAAAGTATCTCAAAAAAAAAAAAAAAAAAATTGCGGGAAGCTCAAATTTATTTCACATTTGACATGAAAATTTCGGGCAAAATCGAGTGACTTTGGGAAACGTAACTTTTCTCTTTTCTTTAAAATTGCTCCAACAATTTTCTTCATAACCTTGTAAAATTTAATCACATAAATTCCTTTCACTTTTATTTTACAAATTTTCCCAGGTAAAAATTGTTTTTCTCTGATGAGATTTTTAAGGTAAATATAACGCAGACTTTCCCCTTAAACTATTTAAGGTTCTGCCACTTAGATAATATTAATGTATCTAGCATTTCTAGAATTAAAAAAATAAATTTATTAAAAGAATAAATAAATTCAAAAAGTGTATTTATTTGTTATCAAAATAAACGGTGCCAGGGCATGTTGCATTGAAGGGAATGAGATGGCCGACGGCCTGGCGAAGCTAGGCGCTGCGACCCAGCTTCTAGCCGGAACCGTTTTGTGGGGGTCAGCGACCAGTTTCTCTTGGAAGAACATAGGAAGGAGGAGGAGGAGAAGAGATACCAACTCTGATACTCCCTCCCCGGTTTGCGGCAGGCCAAGATCTTCCTGGGAAATTATAACCGACGGAGATCGGAGGCTTGCACCGGCTTGAGTAAGAACAAGCTCCGCGTTCTTACGGGTGTCCTCACGGGGCATTGCCGACTCAGAGGGCACCTGATGAAGGTTTAGAAAGTGACAGCTCATGCAGACTCTGTGAGGAGTTGGAGGAAACTCCATTACATCTCCTAATAGACTGCGAGGCTGACACTCAGAGAAGATTCAAGAACCTGGGCAGCTACTCGGTGGAGGAGGGGATATACCCTCTCTAGAGTCCGTCAGGGTACTAGGATTCTTCAGTACTAGTCTGAACCTGATGGAGGTTTTGTAAAACGGATTTTCAGTTGGGACATCTGTTCGGGTGCTGTGGGCAAACAACCTGCGGCACCCAGGGGGCACAGCACAATAGATCGAAAGGTCGCAGTGCATTAGCCTCACCTTCTAAAAAAAAAAAAAATCAAAATAAACGGATGGGATTAGCTCAGTGGTTAGTAGATTGCCACGCGGAGGTCCGGGGTTCGCCCTTAGATTTTGTCTTCCTAGGTGCATCTACAGCTTCACTGTCCAGTGATGGACAGCGTTGGTTGTACCGAGAGAACACTGTCCGGAACCCGGTAGTGCACTGAGAAGGCTTCGGGGGCCAGTGACCATAGATGTTGATGCGCCTTAAATAAAAAAATAAAGGTTTCCTCTATTGCAAGGGCGGCCAAACGTTTTATAACCCACCTTTATCAATAAAAGAATCTTCATCTTATAAGATGAGCTCTTATTATTTCATATTACTTCTCAAGTTGTGATAAAGCTCAGATATGTTACATTTTAGAGAAAAGAAAGAAATACTTTGGTTTGCTAAAAAGATATTCAAAAAAGACCTAATTCTGCACTTGAAAATACGATGTTTATGTGGTCAAATTTTGCGGCAAAATAAGTTAAAATTTTACTATCATCCAAAATAAAGTTATTACATTATTTCCCAATTACCCTGTATCTCTTTATAAGTCTAACTTTATAATGTCACTACATAATTTACTAATTGAATTTAATATTGCGTCATCACTTTCTATAACATATTTATTATATATTTTGAAATAGTTTTCTATTTGTTTATTTATATATAGTTTAAGTTAATTAACTTTGGAATTTCAGATAAATATTTATAATTAGATTTTTTTGTAACATAATTAAAGATGTACAAATCTTGAAGCGTGAATGTAGAAATCAAGTTCTTCCCATTCTCGGAAAGTCACCATACAAATCGAAGGTCATTTCAGATGGGAATAACATGTCCTCGTCTAAACTGAAAAAAGAGGACCAATTAAAATCTTTCCATTCAAATCACACAAACAAACAAATATTACACAAAGACGACACAAACATACTATACACTTAAAGGGAGAGCCGTTTAGTTTATATATATAAAAGTTTTTGCTCGTTATGCGCTTCTCTTTGAACATTTACCGACATTTAGGTCCCTTCACCTATTTTAGTAACATCTTTTAACTTGAGACTGTAATGTACAAGGACTTTTAAGTCTAGTTTATTGTTTACTTTTATATAAATGTGTATGTTAACTATTATTTACTATAAATTGCTTAGATTTATATTGTAATGATAATAGCAGGATGAAGGTTGATGAATGGTAAATGTGAAGACATAGGGGAATTACGGTCACTCAATAAGTAACGAGACAAATTACTGAGGCTCAAAAACGATTTATTTAATCAATACAAAACTTTGGCTACTTTTCAACATAGTCCCCAGCAACATTTATATACTTGCCCATCGTTCTTTTAATTTGTGTACGCCTTTGGCATAAAATTCTTTGGGTTGATCTTGAAGCCACTTTTGCACCTGATTTTTTAACTTCTTCATTGGATTGAAAATGTTTCCCACATAGAGCCACTTTAAGGGGTCCAAACAAATGGAAGTCCGATGAAGCAAGGTCGGGGCTGTAGGGGGGATGTGGAAGGATCTCCCACCCCATTTTCTTTGTGGGCGTCCTAAATTGTCTTGGAACCTATCTCGCTCAAGTTTTCTTGCAAGTTTTCTTGTACTGCAGCTTATTCTGAAAAATGTTATGGACAGTGCTAACACTCGTGTGCTATTTCTTCAACCATCAGTTCAACAGTAATACCCCTGTTTCCCTGAATTAACGCGTTAATACGAGATTCGTGGGAGGAAGTTGCAACTTCACCGATCGTCCACTTCGTTGCTCGTCACCGGCACTTACACGGCCACTTTTAAACTTTTCTATCCATTTGTAAAAGTTCGAACGGTTCAAATAATTATTTCCGTTCACTTTCAACATTCTTTCGTGGATTTCACTACCATTCCACTCCACTGCATCTAAAAATCGAATCACTGAGCGTTGTTGTTCCAAGGTGCATTGCTTGAGCGGAATCGCCATTGTTAACTGAATATATTTGAGGTTATGATTACTAAATACTCTCGAACAGCTGACGAGAAGCTATGTACAAGGATGCTAACTTGACGCACTGAAAGTATTGTATTGATTAAACAAACCGTTTCTAAGCTACTGCGATTTGTCTTGTTACTTATTGGATGACCCTCGTAATTGCACTTAAGCACAATGTTTGTGCATTTGTGAGAATATAATGGAAACCATATAGATATAGATATTTTAATAAATATTCTTTTTCGGAAAATGAGTTGCTAAATCTTCTGACTGCTTTAGTCAGATTTTTGAAAGTGGCATTATATTATAGATCTATATTTCCAAAAATTGTATAAATATTAATAATAGTATTGAATCGGTAAATAGAAACTCCAAAGATATAGTTAATGCAAATGGAAACAAATTATTGGATTTCTTTGATAATTTTGGGCTTATAATACTTAACGGCAGAACTAAAAATGATCTAAAAGGAGAATATACTTCTAAAAGTTCTCAAGGAAATTCAGTAATAGATTACTCATGTATAAGTGTGGATGCGCTCTCGTTAATTAACAATTTTCTTGTAGATCGCCAATTATTCTCTGATCATATGCCAACTATAACTTCTTTTTTAATTAATTACAATAAACATTCAATTCATAATGATACCCTACCGCTTTTACCAAAATTAAATTGGGCAAAACAAAATTTAGTAAACTATCAAAAAAATATAATAAATTATTTACAGTTCATCACCTATGATGCTAGCAATGAAGCTGAGGAAGTAACCTTTTTATCTAATATTATTAAAAGTTCAGCTGTAATCAATGAAAACTATAAGTACCCAATTATCTGGAAAAATTCATGGTTTGATAAGGATTGTAATGAGGCAAGATTAAAATCATTTAATCAACTCAAATTATTTAGGAAAACTAATAATATAAATGATAGACAGTTATATTTAAATTTCAACAATCAGTATAAAAATCTCTGTTTGAGTAAAAAGAAATTGTATTATGAGGATTGTGCTAAACAACTGTGCAAAACAAAGAATAGCAAGGAGTTTTGGCAGAAAATTAGGGTGTTTAGGAAGAGCAATACTTGGTCAGTAGGCGATGTGTCTGCTGAGGAATGGTTCCGATATTTTAAAAACTTACATAATCCGTCTCCAACATTAAATAAATTATCCTACGCTGAGCCTTACTATGTTAGTGATATTTTGGATAGGCCCTTTACTTTTGAAGAGTTAGATTTGGTTCTGAAGAAAAGTAAAGATAATAAAGCTCCTGGGGTTGACCGGATTGGCTATGAATTTTACAGAAACGCTCCCAAAGATTTCTTAATGAGGCTTTTATTATTATTTAACAAATTATTCGAAACTTCTAATATACGAGCCTCTTTTAAGGAGTCAATAATATTTCCATTATATAAAAAAGGCAACAAAAATCAGGCAACCAGTTATAGGGGCATATCTTTCATTAACACTATCAGTAAGTTATACTCAGGACTTATCTTGAATAGACTGACAAACTGGGCGGACAATAACAATATACTACACGAATTTCAGGCTGGTTTTAGGGCAAATTATTCAACAATAGACAACATATTCACTCTGACTAACCTAATTACTCTAAAATTAAATACAAAAAAACAAAAACTTTATGTATTTTTTGTTGATTTCTCATCAGCTTTTGATAATATCGACAGGCACAGTTTAATCTATAAATTATATTCTTTAGGGCTCACCACTAAAATAGTTACAAATATAAAAAACTTACTCACTAACACAGTGAACGCTGTGATGTGTAGAGGTGGTCTTTCCCCATCGTTTTCAACTGAGGCAGGGGTGAAACAGGGGTGCCTGTTAAGTCCCTGTTTGTTTTCGTTATTTATTAACGATTTGGAGAGTTATCTTGGAGGAGGTGTGATAGTAAATGAATACTGTAAAATAAAGTTGTTGGCATATGCCGACGATATCGCTCTTCTAGCCTCGGACCCGTTATCTCTCCAACTCATGATCAATTCCTTGGACCGTTACTGCCAACTATGGAGCCTGAAGATCAATTTAGACAAGTCTAAAGTTATGGTTTTTAGAAACGGCGGTAGATCGGTTAAGAATGAAAAATGGTTTTTAGGAGCGCAAAGAATCGAAGTCGTTAATGAATACAAATATTTGGGATTAATACTCACTCCTACCTTATCTATGACTAAACACTTAAAAAACAAACTTTCTAAAGCTAAAATGACGCTAAATACAGTGTGGTCGCAATTTATTGAAAACAAAAGTATAACTTACTCTACAAAACTTCGCATTTTTAATACTGTTAGCAGATCTATGATCTGTTATGCGGCACAGGCTTGGGGTTGGAATAAGTATGACGAAGTGGAGAGACTTTTATACTTTTTTATAAAAAAATTATTCAGATGTCCAAAATATACGCCTTCAGCGTTTATTCACTTTGAAACCAAACTGTCTCCAATTTTTCTGTACACATTAAAGCTTCATTACAATTATTTATAAGAATTCTTGAACTCCCTGACAATAGATATCCCAAAATTTTGGCTCTGGAAATAATTAGGAAAAATATTTGTTGGTTCTCAGAAATTAAAACCTATATCTCAAAATTTAATATTGATACAGTTATAAATTTAAATATAAGTAATAATATAGATTTGTGGAAAAATATGTTTTGTACTCTTATGAATTGTTTACAACGCGAATTCGATAATAATATTCAGTCGAAAATAATAGAAAGCAGTATCCATCCATTTTATAAAACATTACAATATAACCTGTCAGATAAAATGTATATAAGAGACGATCAATCACTCCATACGATCAGGTGGTTATTTAAAATTAGAGGTGATCTCTTGCCGTTAAGATATAAATTTTTTAAGTTGAGCGACCAAGAAGAGAATGAGGATCTGTACCATTTTCTGGCGGTCTGCCCAGCATTGGGCGAAATTCGCCGGGTATGGTTTGGATCCTCGTCGGTCTGTAAAAAAAGGTTAATAGAATACTTGAACGGTCAAGATTGGGTTGCGCTGGAAGGATATTGTAAAGCGGCGTACGCCCGTCGAGTATCGCTATCTAGTTGAAGTATTAACTACCTGAATCCTTTCTCAGAAAATAAAAAAAAATTTATTTATGTTATTTATTTTTATTTTTTGTTTAAAAGGAAAAAGAGAGAGAGGAAAAATGTGTATATATATAAATACAATTAATCGTTATTTGTAAATATAATTAATAGAAACAGTAAAGTCAGTGGTAAAAAACAAGTGAAATAATTTTAAATAAAACTCTTTTTAAATGGTAATGTCAGAACAATAATTTTGATTGAGAACAAAAATGTTCAATATCTTACTAATTATATAACAAATCAAAAAACTTTAATTTGTAAATTTGATAATTTCATACAAAACAGACTCCATGGACGGTCATTGACCATGTTGTTGTCTTTATTGTATTAGCTATTTACAAACTATTTTAGTTCATTATTATCATTATTTTTGTATTTTTATTTTTACAAAAGGTGTATTGTGTTATTTTGAAATTATTTGGAAATAAAGACTTTCTTCTTCTTCTTATAGATCTATATTAGTTAGTTTAATTGTAATTAACATTACTTAAAAAAATCGAATTTTTTCTTTAATAATTACTTTTCTTGTTGTTTTTTCATTATTTTGATTACTATATTTATATATTATTATAATGTATGTTAATATCCATGCTGACGGATAATATCCAAAGCAATAATAATGTTAAATTATTGTATATAAACCTATTTAAAAATAACTTTGTTCAATAAACGTTAATATTATTATAATTTTAATGGAAGGTACAATGGCCGAGCGAAGAGTGATGATTGCTGGCGTTGACTGTTGTGAGTCGCTTGATATGACTAGATCAAAATGTTCCCTGTTGTTACGGTAGATTGACTAGTGTGGCTGGCTAGTTGGTGTGAACTTTTCAAGATTAATCTTGAGACTTGTTTACTTAAAGTTGATCTGGTGTCGGGTCCTTAAGCCCTCAAATGGTCAGTTGTTTTCTTATGACTAGAAGAGCTTCTGGGTTCTGGGAGAGATTGATATTGAATCTAGCATAGATATATGGTAGCGAATCTGCTGATTTGTTTCCATTACAAAATGTTTGTTATTTTTGAAAAAACTATTTTGTTTTTATTATTGAAAATCTGAAATTAAAGCTCGTGCAGATCCTCATTTCCAGGTCCTTGTTTCGGAGAAAGCCTTGCTTATTCTGTCTGGGTGGCGCAAAGCCGGACTGTGGTCCGAGCATCTTACCTATTCTTTCGTAGTTCTGTGCTTCATTCTTTTGGACAGAGTCAATAGATTTCGCAACTAGTGTTCTTTAATGAAATTTCTTGGGAGCATCGGTAGCCATCAGTGCATTCATCAAAATTTATTTTCCCAGAAATAAGAAATTACAAAAATTTCCACTTCGTGGCACAGAGATTCTTTTGAACTTCACCCACAATTTCTTGTCTTCTTTCTTTTCCGTTTGCCACATCAGTCAGAAAGCAAAAAGACGTATTCGAAGAAACGTTCGACGGGACATTTTTTTTTTTTGACAGAGGAAAGAATGAGCTGAAACGGAAAACTGACTGCCTCTCGATGAATTTTCACAATAAAACCACTTTGTCGAAAATTATGACCTAACATTTTTCTTATTTCCATTATTGTTGGAATGGAAGATATCTTTGACAATAAGCCAAACCTCCCTCAATATGGTCCAGGGTATCTCATCAGTATTTTTCTTAATCCCATGCTGGTTCCTTCATTCTTAGATGATATTCACAACATCGCAACCGGGGGGGACGTTCAAATTGAAAGCGAGTATATAAAGATCCATTCAAATTTCCACTCCACAGTTTTACGTATTTCCACGTTTCGTTTTTTCCAACTTCGAGGTGTTAAACATAACTTTTTTTTCTTTGCACCATAAATCCTATGCTAATCGATCTTTAGGCAAAGCAGCGGAAAGGGCTCTGTCATTTGATTCATTAGTGGGGGCAGGGCTGCAGTAAGAATCAATATTGTTCTAATTAATATATTAAAGCATAATAGACTGTGAAGACTATGAACTTTCACTTCATTTGGGGGACGCCGATTGAAATAAGATAAAAATGTTAAGACAAAATTTCAAGAAATATAGCATTTTTTAACTTTAGTAAGTTATGCTGCAATGAATATCTATTGCACATAATAATTATTCACACTACAACATTTGAGGGGCAAAGTATATATATATATATATATATATATATATATAGAAGGATGTCATCTGCACAAAGCTTGGTGCCATGTGTTCTAGGCATTCATCGAACTGATATACAAACAGTCTGTCACCCTCCATCTCCCTCTAACCACTTCTTAAAGTCGTTTGATAAGTGGTTTTATTTACTTTATATTTATTGTAAGAAGTAATGTCCATTTCGCGGCCTTAACGTCCAATTAATCGATCAAGTGTGTGGTCGGAAATTATATTATATTCATATATAATAATTATATTATATAAAAATATATATCATATTATATATAATATATTCATTCCTCTTTTTTTATTTTGTTTTTAATATTTGCTTATAAATTTAATACTTATTTAGAGGGGAAGGGGAGCTTAATATTAGACATAAAAATCTATAATTTGATACAAAATTTGTTATACGAATAAAGAAATTAATATTCTAATTTTTTATTTATTTTATTTTAATCGCAACATTAAAACATAGAATGACGTATTTTCATACCATCCAGTAAACTAGCTTCGGGAAGAAAAGTAGGCGCTTACAAAATGAGTACATGTATAGATTTTTAAAGTGAACTAATACACTTCAATAGACTAAATATATGGCGCCTGGAAATATTTAGCCATTATTGATTGCACAAAACAGAATGATAGGCAGACAGAATTTTTGAAAGAATGACATACAAATAGGTACACAGAGATAGGTAGACAATCTTCTAAGGAAGAGATTGCTCGCTGGACTACCAACGCGACGAAGGTCCCGGGTTCGAATCCAGCATCCTGACCCTTAGATTTTCTTTTCCTAGGAGCCTTACAGCTCACTGGTGATGGACACTGTTGGCTGTAGCTAAAGAACACTGCTTAGAAGCCGGCAATGCACTGAGTGGCCCGGGGAGGAGCAATAGATATTTCAGATCCCCTATAACAATGTCTAGTATGACTGGAAGATTGATAGAGCCAAAGAGACAGAGGGTGAAAAAGAATAGACGCACAGAGGGACAGAGTTTGGTATTTAACAAAAACAGTCTAACAAATAGATAAATAGATAGACAGAGTGACAGACAGACAGACAGATTGAAAGATTAAATAGACAAATATTTAGATAATCAGATAAACTAACTGCTAAATTTTAAACATATAGATAACATTGAATTTTTTTTTATAAATACAGGTAATGTGTAAATGTGTGTGTAAATTTGATGTGTAACATTCATGTAGTGGTCTTAGTGAACCACTGAGAACCCCCACCACTCATCCACTCTAGCGGAGAGAAACAGCCCCTCTCGCCCAGAGAGGAGAGGCTCGGCGAGTGTATATATATATATACGAGAGAGACAGTCAGAGGGTCATTCTGTTCAATTCAGTCTTACACGTCAGACATCATTCTGTTAATTCCCACTCCGTACATATCGTTTAGCCACGTCAGTCTGTCAGTTCACTTAGGTTCTAAACTCTAAAGTGTAAAGTCTTTGGTATACAGTCATATACATATATATATCAATTATATATCTTAAACCAAATCTTAAGGTGTTTATCTTTCATCATCAACAACCAACATCTCCTCACAATACTCTTACATTGGTGGCAGCGCTATCGAAACCCAGCCGTTTCTCATTAAAAGGTAAGATATAAATTTCAATTATTTTTTTTATTATTATTCATACTAGTTTTACACTTTTAAATATTTTAATTTCCACTATTTTTTTGTTACATCTATTTGTATATTTCATATTTTTAAAATTTCGACTTCCTTTTTATGAAAAGAGCCGAAATTATTCAGAAATTAAAACAACATAATCTTCCTACAAGTGGCAATTTGTTAATTTTAAAAGAAAGACTCTCTAAAATCATGTCTACATACACAATCGATGGCCAACAAAATTCTGCTGATGAAGCAATCGCGTATTTATTAAATAAAATTAACTCAACGAATACGGTTAACATCCGTAATTTACAACTAATAAATAACCTACCGGTATTTGATGGAGCACATAATAGCGACATAAATTCGTTCATAGACCAAATCAATAACTATAGCGCGATTTCAGGATGGTCAGAAGCCGACAAACTGGAAATCCTAATTTTAAAATTAACGGGTGCGGCAAAGATTTTCTTTGACACTTTTAAAACGCAGTGTACAAATGATAAATCATTTTAACATACCGACTAGCCACGGAAAATCTAATTACCAGAATTAAAAAAGAAAAAACGCCCGTGGTATTGTTGCAGTAAATAACGAGCTTGCAACAAAATCCATCAGAAACTCTGGAAGCTTTTGCTGACAGAATAAAGCATATTTCCACATCACTCTTATTTAAAGCTCAACAAAACATATTACAAACGTTACAAAATCTAGTTCAACGGTTAACGACAGACGCATTTATTAAATCACTTCCGGCAAACATAAAAACCCAAGTACAAACCAAATTACCCAAAACGCTAGACGAAGCACAAAACTATCCCATAGCACTCAGAGACATCCAGAACTCGGAATCTCAAGCCTCCGTTTTTGCCATAAAGAAGGCAGAAACCAATCACAATTCCAGTGATAAACCTCCGTCGCCCTGCAAACATTGTTCTGGCAAACACTGGAACAGTGAATGCACACAAAAATTTCAAGTCGTGGCAAATAAAAGAAGGCGAGTTTCTATTTCTAAACCACCTTCGCCTTGTAAATTTTGTCAAGGCAACCATTGGAACCGCGACTGCAAAAACAACAATAATTTTAATAATAATAAACAAGCACGCACTAATTTTGGCTAAAAGCCACAATTTAAGCCAGACCATCGTACCTTCAGGCAAAGTAGGCCCTATTTCAAAAAACAATAATAACAATAATAATAATAACAGATTTAATACTGGCAATACGTCGAATAAATGGGTTCTGCCAACATGCCAGATATGTGAAAAACGAGGGCATACTGCAAAGGCATGCTGGTTCAATAACTCAAAAAACGATTAGGCGCTCAGCCGTTTTCACAAACGGCGACCACTGTCTTGATCCCGGCACTCAACGATTCAAATAATTTATTAATCAACGTCCAAATTTAAAACAAAAAAGTTAAAGCTCTGATCGACACGGGTGCTTCACACTCGCTCATAGATGCCAGTCACGTCAAATCGAGGCCCGAAAAATCTGGTATCATTTTAAAATCAATCACAAACCAGATTATCCCCAATTATGGCCTATCAACCATTCAACTATCCATAGGCCAAAACACAAAAATTCAAGGTAACTTCATAGTGTCCCAACTGAAAAATGAATTTGAAATGATCATTGGGAGAGACCTACTAACAAAATTTCAAGCCATTATTAATTTCAAAAACTCAAACATAATCATAAACAAAACAGTCATTCCATTCTTAACAGACAACACAACATCACCAATTAACAACATTCAAAACACAACTTTACCAGAAACATTATCAACCAGACACAAAATAAAAATTCCTGCACGATCACACATCGTCAATACTTACACGCTACATACAAAAATTCCAGACGGTTCCATACTATTGACACAACATGACAGTCTACCTACTGGAATTTACTTACCCCACACACTGACTAACGTACATAACAATGCTTGTGCCATAACATTAATGAATACAACACAACATGAAATCTGCATCACGAAACATTTTCCAATTGCACACATTCAATACAACCCTGAGACGTACAACTCATCAAACAAACATACCATAAATTCTATTCAACAACTCTCGCACGAACAAAAAACACAATTACAAGCCTTTCAACAACAATTACGCCAGAAACTCACACATCTCTCTCCACAACAAGCAGACAAAATTATTGAAACATTTTCTCCATTCTATGACACATTCACTCATGACAAAGATTACAAAACAAAATTTACAGATATTACACACCACATAGACACACAAAATCATCCGCCTGTACACAGTCGACCTTACAAACTATCACATTCAGAAGCCCCCATACTGAAAGCACTAATACAAGATAATCTGGATAGAAGAATAATCGAAACATCGACGAGTAACTGGGCTCATCCCGTGATTCTTGTTAAAAAGAAGTCTGCGGATCACACAAAGGTCGATCCAAAAGACATCACCCAGTTACGCAAACAGTACAGTTACGTGGTTGATTTGCGTAAATTAAACGCAATCACCACATCTGAAATTTATCCTCTTCCAGACATTCAATACATTTTATCCACATTACATGACACAACATACTTCACAACACTCGACATCTCAAACGCATTCCACTCCATTAGACTTGACAAATCATCACAAGACAAAACAACATTCATAACACAATTCGGCACATACAAATTCTTATCTGTTCCGTTCGGTCTAAAGAACGCGAGCGGATCATATCAGCGTTTAATGGATAAACTCTTATGGTTACACGGGTGACATATGCCACACATTCATTGACGACATATTAATTTTTCACGGCAAAACATTTCATGAACATTTAACATCTACACAAAAAATTCTCAGACAATTACAGCAGGGCAATCTTTGTATAGACCTAAATAAATGTACCTTCTTCAAAGAAGAATGCAAATATTTAGGCTATACATTGAGCAAAAAAGGCATTTCTCCAGATCACGAGAAGTTAAAAGCTGTAGAAACCTATCCAATTCCGAAAAAATTAAAAGACGTCAGAGCATTTTTAGGATTTATAGGTTTTTACAGAAAATTCATTCATAACTTCTCGGAAATAGCCAAGTCCCTTACAGACATAACAAAGAAAAATACCAAGTTTGTATGGTCTTCTCAATGTTCATCGGCATTTCAAATTCTAAAAGAAAAATTGATTTCTCCATCCATTCTGGCATACCCCAATTTTAATTACGAATTTATATTGACTACGGACGCGAGCAATGTTGGCATATCTGCAATTCTAAGTCATCAAATAAACGGCGAAGAACGTCCAATAGCCTTTTCATCCCGCGTACTGTCTGAAACTGAAACAAGACTCTGCACCACGGAAAGAGAACTGTTAGCCATTCTCTTTGGCTGTAAACAGTACAGATACATCATTTTCGGCTACAAATTCAAAATAATAACTGACCACTCAGCTCTGCAGTGGCTTCAAAATTTAAAAGACCCGCATTCTAAATTATATAGAAGGTCGCTTAAATTAAGCGAATTCGACTTTTACATCGAACATAGATCGGGTAAGAACATCGCGCATGCTGATGCTTTAAGCCGTTATATAGGCTGCATCAGTACAGATCAGACAGTGGACGAATATTATCCAAACATCGATCTACTTGAAATAGCTCAACAACAAGCTGATGATCTGGAATGTCAGCAATTAAAAACTTCGAGCAATTACAAATTAAATGAACAAGGCCTCCTAATTACAGTTTCCGACAATTGCATTCTGGTACCGTCAGGGTTGCGTGATACTGTTCTGCGCCTTTATAACGACAATCCATTATCAGCGCATTATGGTAGGCAGAAAACATACGAGCGTATTAGAAATCAATTCACTTGGCCGAATATTTCAAATGATGTGCGTATATTTCAAATGTATGTACAAACCTGCCATAGCTGTGCCATAAGAAAGACTACTGACGCTTGCAAACCACCCTTAGGCACATTTAACGAGCCAAAAAACGTTTGACAAGCCATTTCAGTTGACGTTGTAGGCCCACTGGAACACTCAACAAACACAGAAACAGGAGAAGAGTACAAATGTATATTAACCATAATTTGTCAGTATTCCCGCTATTTGGAAATGTTTCTGATGGCCAATCAAAAAGCGGAAACGATTGCTCAAATTATAGTTAACAATATATTTACTCGATATGGTACGCCCAAATATCTCCTCACTGATCTGGGTACAAATTTCACATCGACAATTATACTGGAGATCTGTGAATTATTAAAAATAAAAAAGGTTTGCACAACGCCATACCATCCTGCGTCAAATGGTCGCTTAGAACGTGTACATAGGGACATCGCCAACAATTTATCACACTATGTACAAACTGATAAGAATTGGCACAAATATCTGCCATTAATCAAAGCAGCACATAATTCCACAAAAACTGCTTCAACGAATTATCCCCCTCATGAATTAGTTTTTGGTACCAAATTTCAATTTCCCTGGATACTAAACTATCCACAAAAGATATTCAAAATTTTAACATTCATACAAAATGTCTATATGAAAAAATTCAAAAAGTTCGTCGACAGGCAAAAAATAATAATGAAAAAGCCAAGCAAAGAAGGGAAAAATATTATAATAAAAGTGCTTCAAAACAAAATTTTTATGTAGGAGATAACGTCTATTTAAAAAATTTTACGCCCACGGAAAATTCACAAAAAAATGTCATGGCCCGTACCAAATTTACAAAATATTTTCCAATCAGACTGCACTAATTACCTTAAATAATAATGAAAGAAAATTAGTGCATCTAAGCAAAATTAAAAAAGCACATCTACGACAAATATCTACAAACACACATAAAATGAAACTACGGCCAAGAAAGGCAAAAATTTAAAAACATTTTCGGAAAATTTACACAAATTTTCCTGGTGTTGGGAGGAGACAATACTCTAGTCCAAGGAAAAATTTCAAAATTTAAATTCAGAAATAAACATTTTAATTAAAAATTTTAAATAAATTCAACAAGATATCTCAGTAAATACACCAAGGCATTTTGAAAATTGTATTTCAACATTCCAATGCACGTTTCAAATTCAACATTTAATTTTAGATCATACACACTATTCATTTAAACAATTTTGTTAGTGTGAATTGAACATTGATTATGGTCAATTTTAGGCCATACACCTCAATCATTATACATTTAATTATTGTTAATTTTAAATAATATACATTCTCATTCTTAACAATTTTAGGTTAAACATTCAAATTTATTTAAACATTGAATTTTATGAAATTTTAGGTCATAAAGGAAATCATACAAAGCATTTACTAATGCTTTGATACAAAGCATTTACTGATGCTTTGATACAAAGCATTTACTGATGCTTTGATACAAAGCATTACTAAAACATTTCTTATTTTAGATACCAACAAAAGGGGTCATAAGGAGCAATTACTGATACATTTCTTATTTTAGAGAAACAAACAATACGGGAATTTAGCAACCGTAAAATGCTAAACTTTATTGAGGATTAAAATACTGGAAAAATTATAAAAATTGAATACAACTTCCACAGCATTGTCTCAACGCCGACAAAACAGGTAAAAATCCTTAATTCTTAGATATATTTCATTGATTTGCTTCTTGTTTAATAGAATAAAAACGTCGACAAAGGGTGAAATAACAATAAGCATAGCCCCTTACAACATTAGGAAGGAATTCCAGGCACATTCAATAGGAAAGGATTTTCCCAGGTCAATCGGGAAATTTTAATCTTCAAGGAATTACCGAACAATAAAAGTAACAAATAAAAGGAGATATCTTTCTGCTCCTGGTAAAAAACCCAGTTTATTGTACTTACTACTTTCACTTTTAATTGTTCTTTGTCACATGTACCTTGAAGGGTGATTAAAATCAACACTCCATGTAAATAATTTTCTTTCAAATGGCCATATACATACATATATATTTTATGATGCTATTATAATACTTGTTTACGACTAACAAAATATCGCTTAATCTATCTAGCTTTAGCACTTCGAATTCTGTCGACATAATCTGCAGACATTCATCGACCTTCGAAATATTAATTAAATATTTATGAGCTATCACCCACATCCCGGCCGTATCCCAACCCCGGCCGTATCCCAGCTGCGCATTCCTGCATTCCTGCTCGCAAGAAATCGATTTCGTCCATTATTTATAAATTAATATTAAGTTTACATAAATTAAGCAAACGTTTCTATCAAGGCCTTCTTCGTACAATATAATGCATAAAACAAATTTCTTCGTACAACATAATGCATAAAACAAATTTCTTCGTACAACGTAATGCATAAAACAAATTTCTTCGTACAACATAATGCATAAAACAAATTTCTTCGTACATCATAATGCATAAAACAAATTTCTTCGTACAATATAATGCATAAAACAAATTTCTTCATACAATATAATGCATAAAACAAATTTCTTCGTACAACATAATGCATAAAACAAATTTCTTCGTACAACATAATGCATAAAACAAATTTCTTCGTACATCATAATGCATAAAACAGACTTCTTCGTGCAACATAATGCATAAAACAAATTTCTTCGTACAATATAATGCATAAAACAAATTTAGAAAACAAAATCATCGCATCGTCAATTCAGAAATCAACTAAAACAAATACATTAAATCATTGCACCTTGATTTATAAGCCATCGTATGACAACTCCAACCCTTGTTGGAAGCAGCAAAAAAAAAATAAAATAAAAAAAAAAAGTAATTTAATTCGTCTACAAACACACAAAACATACAATACACACTAAATATACACCACAAATCTTGCATCTTAAATAGATGCACTAAATGAATCAAATATAAATAAAAGTGGATATATTTAAAATTTTTATGAATAATTCTTCTAGCTTATTACCAGAACACTATTCTTTTAATCATCATATTTATTCATATATGTTTAAACAATTTTAGCATGGTAACTATATACAAAAATTGTATTTCTTCACCAGGATACTAACTTCCTTTATTATCCTTATCACTATTATTAACTATTATATAATAATATTTATGCAAATCTCAAAAATATTGTATCCATAGACCAAATATTTTTTTTTCTATCTAAAGGATACTTATGTATTTTTTTTTATCCATTTATAAACTTATGTATGCTTATCTATACATTTAAACAAATTTTGTTCAAATAATATTCATCTGTATTCACCAATATATCAATGGAATTTTTATTCAGTTTTGTATCTATTTAACAATAATATTATTAGAATTTTATTCAAATTTCAAATATTGTATTTATAACAAGCATTTTATTAGAATTTTTATTCAAGTTTCAAATATTGTATTTATATCAAGCATCTTATTAGAATTTTTTTTCAAATTTAAAATATTATATTTATATCAAGCATATTATTAGAATTTTTATTCAAATTTCAAATATTGTATTTATAACAAGCATTTTATTAGAATTTTTATTCAAGTTTCAAATATTGTATTTATATCAAGCATATTATTAGAATTTTTATTCAAATTTCAAATATTGTATCTATATCAAGCATATTATTAGAATTTTATTCAAATTTAAAATTTAGAATTTTACTCAATTTTAGAATATTGTATTTATATCAAGAATTTTATTCAATTTTGAAATATTGTATTTATATCAAGAACATCATTAGAATTTTATTCAAGTTTAAAATATTGTATTTATAATTGTTAGTATTTAAGTTCAATATATTATGTAAATGAAAAATTATTAATCAATTCTTATCTATATTTGCAAAATGAGATCAATCTCAGCAATCTGTCAATTATATGATAAAGATGCTTATCTTGCAAATAAACACATGCTGTATAACAAACAATGTTAATTTTCTCTCTTCATAATATGTTTAACGATAAACTTCAAACAGCATGAATTGAATTGTCATCTAAATTCAAATGAATTCATGATGCACATAATCAATATTGATTTGTATTCTCCACATGACAGAAAAATTGTAATATCATTTTCAGCAAAACTCCTGTAAATATAATTCTTACTCTTACATGATACTTAGTAATGGATTTACCAAGTATCTCAATAACATAAACAATTGGCAAAATAAAAACAAAATCTAAATAATTAATTTAATAAATGTAGATAATTTTCAAGAGCCAGTTTTCACAAATGTAAATAATTTTAAATTTTCAATGGCATCTGGATTACAAATGTAAATAATTAATGGATCTCTTAATATTTCTAAAACCAAAAATGCAGATCCAATATCATGTATTGAAATTATTAGTTTTTTCTCAAATTATGTTAATGACCAATCATGTAAATATTGTTCTTTTAATGTACCGCCAAAGACTGCTCCAAATTTTAAATACTCTATGACAGACATGACAACACTGGCTCTCATAAAAACAGCATGCTAGTCGCATATCACCAGCCACATATGCTACAAATTTAGCAGCATCAACATCATCATTTCAGCCAAGCTACCAACGCTAATTTTTCGCAAACGAAAAATTACTTCAGGAGGGGGGATGATGTAGTGGTCTTAGTGAACCACTGAACCCCCACCACTCATCCACTCTAGCGGGGAGAAACAGCCCCTCTCGCACAGAGAGGAGAGGCTCGGCGAGTGTATATATATATCATTCAGTTAATTCCCACTCCGTACATATCGTTTAGCCACGTCAGTCTGTCAGTTCAGTTAGGTTCTAAACTCTAAAGTGTAAAGTCTTTGGTATACAGTCATATACATATATATATCAATTATATATCTCAAGGTGTTTATCTTATCATCAACAACCAACATCTCCTCACAACACCCTTACATTCACATGATTTCCTTTTCTGCTATTAATAATATTTTTTGGAAGAATTATAGTGAAAATTATATTTACAAACGTTTAGTTGCGCTCGCCTCCTCCCATAAATCAGTGGTAGAGGTAATCAGTCTATCTGAATGTAACTTGTATATCAGTGCCTGCTGTCCCACTTAATAGAGTTTGTAATGGCAGTTTAAATTTTTGTAACCAACTAACAGCTCCCCAGAAATACCCTCGAAATCAGTTATTTAAAAAAAAAATCTGGTGTGAAACACCAATTTTATAGTTAGTGTACCAAATTTAATGAAATTAGTCAAATACTGGAAATAACCGTTAAGTAAAAGCGCACTTCCGGTTTACTAATTTTCTTAAAACTCGCAATTTTGGCCATCTATTTATTTCTAATTAATTCTGTTTGGATGATAGAATTGTTTAATCAACTATGACAGCACTTTAGAGAAAAACATAACCCCCACCCCCTCCTCTAAAAGTGCCCTTAGATGAATTTTCCCAGAGTAATGTTTTAAGTAAAAAGTTGTATACATTTGTGTATGTGTAGTTTATATAGGAAGTTTCAAGAAAATCGTCGGAGCCGTTTTTGAGAAAATCGCGAAAAAAATCATCAATCAAGTGGTAAAGTAAACGCACTTCCGGTCATCCGATTTTTTTTCAAACTCGCAATTTCAAAAACATATCTAATTCTAATTAACACTATTTAGATAACAGAATTGTAAAATAAACTGAAATAGCACTTTAGGGAAAACCGTAACCCCGCCCCTACCCCATAAGCACACTTAAATGAATTTTTCCGGAGAAATGTTTCAAATAAAAGTTGTAGCTCTTTGTGTGTGTAGTTGCCCAGTTTCAAGAAAATCGTTGTAGCCATTGTAGAGAAAATTGCAAAAAAATAAAAAAAAAACAACTTGTAAAGTGGTACTTCCGATTGGGGAATTTTGACAGATGTCGTGGTGATATCTAAACGGAATATCAAGTTTGAACATTCTACGGTTTTTTGTTTTGAGCTATACAGTTCACATACATTGACACACACACAGACCATTTTTAAAAAACATTTTTTTTGGACTCAGGGGACCTCAAAACGGATATTTCCGGTAAAAACTCGATATCGAAAAATTCGTTAAGATTACAATACTTCCTGTTACTAATAGTAAGAGAAAGTAAAAAAAAACATATTGCACATAAAATATTTGTGTGTGTATGAATTTTAAAGAAAAAAATATTCAGTAAATTTCCATTTCCGGTTTGATGGATTTTTTTTTTTGGCCGTAACTTTCGTGACTGATACGGTTGTAGTACCTAAAGGAAATAATAATACCAAGTTTAAGCTTTCTGCGATATTTAGTTTCTGAGATATTTTGTTCACCTACACTCACACACACACACACACACACACACACACACACACTCACACAGACCCACAGACACACATACACATACACAAATAAACAAAGATATTTTTTCGTAAGCAGCTTTTGAAAACATATATTTCCTGTTAAAACACATGTCGAAAATTTGACACGTACCTAATACTTCCTCTTACTTTGAAGTAAAAGAAATTAAATAATTCATAGTTATTTTTAATTGTTAATAATGTATCCTGCTATCATGTATCGATTAATTGCTATTAGTTCGCCAATAATGAACTTTGTTTCTAAATTTAAAGAACAATAATAAACACTAATTTCGCTGTTTTATTAATGGATATTAAAAAAAAAAAGAAAAAAAAATCAATTAAAGACATCTGCTCTATTAAATCCTCTACTAAATTTTACTGCACTTAAAAAAAAGGGTTAAAATTATATACATAGACTTCAATAAACCTCCGTGTGTTCGTCCGGTATAATTTTCCATGATTAGCATTATCAGTTGAATTCATTACTAAATTATAGATGTTGCACCTTTTAGATGATCCGTGAGAAAATAGAAATTTTGTTTTCCAATATTTTTATTTGTTTAATTTACTGAATTGATTGAACTGAACAAAAAAGCAATAAACAAAATCTGTAGTGAACAAACACATGACTTTCTCTCACAGCGATTTACATTTGTTATAATTGGCTAATTCTGTTCTAATATATAATTCATACTAGAGGTTTAGTTGGGCTTCAAGATACATGAGTCCGGACCAGCAAGATACTTGAGTGGGAGAATCTAAAACTTTATAAACACTATTTTTTTTTTTTTTTTGAGGAAAGCAGAAACTCACTCCTCCTCCCCGAAAACCTCCCTAAAATGAATTTTCTCGGAAACTAATTCAAACACAAGTGATAGGTCTCTGTATCTAGGTACGGTTATAGTATAACAAGTTTAACGAAATTCGTAGATTACTTTGTGGAGTAAGTTAAAAAAAAAAAATTGTTCAGTAAAGTAACACTTCCGGTGAACCAACTTTCTCCAAAGTTGGAATTTTCATATCACATTTTATTATAATTAATATAATGTAGATGATTGTAGACTGTAGATTTTTGTAGGGGATTATTGCACTGCGACCTGAAAATCTATTGTGCCCCCCCACTAGGAGACCCTAGTTTGTGTAAAGTGTTTGTGTCCTTGTCTGTAAAGTGTAGAGTATATGTATGTAGTTTAGTGTATTGCGTACTGTTCTGACAAAGTGCATGGATGTAACGGCAATAGAGAGAACACAAGCCCGACCGAGAGAAAACAGACTCTCTCTACTACTCTCTGACTTAAGCAGGCTAGAGTGGGGAGAACCTGTATATAAGCCAGTGAAAGATCTAGACATGATCTATCAGATTCAACCATATACATCACATCGTGTCATAACTCTACTCTAACCATGGGGGAAAGTTAAATTAAAAATGATTTTTAAAAAGGTTAGCCCTTTCGAGCCTTCAAACTACAGGGGGATTGCCCTCTTAAATAATATTGTTAAAATCTTTACCAAAATTCTGAACAAGCGGTTAATGAATTGGGTTGAGAGCATGCAAATTATTCCTGAGGAGCAAGTCGGTTTTATACCTGGGAGAGGGTGTAGAGATAGAGTTTTTTCCATATCTTCGTTGGTCAATTTAAACCTTCGTGTAAAAAGAGCTAAAGTATTCGGCATTTTTGTCGATCTTCAACGTGCTTTTGACAGCATTCCGCATGCGAAACTTTGGGAAAAATTGAATGAGATATCAAATTGGTTAATATAATTAATGATCTTTATGAAAGGGCACTAATATTTATTGATTGTGATGGTGAAGTAACAAAAGAATTTAAAGTGCAAGAGGGCGTACTCCAAGGGGAAAACCTCAGTCCCCTTCTGTTCTCGTTATATGTATATGATATAGTTCGGTTTTTTAGGGACCATAGTGCAATTGGAGTCAGTGTAAATGAAAGAGATGATGTTCTAATGCTCTTGTACGCTGGTGACATCGTGATCTTGGGATATTCATGGCAAGATGTTCAGTTTAAATTGGATCTCTTACATAAATATTCTAATGCGAATCTCCTGAGAGTAAACACGGATAAAACCAAAGTCTTGCCCTTTCATAAGGGGGGAAAGCTGGGGAAGCATAGGAAGGTTTTTTACCAACAAAATGAAATAGAAATTGTTAAGCAATTTAAGTTTAGCCGTTGTCACTACTTTACACTACTGGTTGGGTTAGTAACTATACACAACTTCGATTACAGTTCGGTGAATACTGGTTTTAACTCATCCAGCCACCCATTTATTATACTGGTGCATACAAATCGGCCTGACGAGAGGCACGGCACCCTTCCCTAACTATTTGCCCATAGCTAAATTTGTACTTCTTGAAAGGACTTACATAATGAAGGGTGCTTACATTATTGATGTTTATATTATAATAAATTACACTTCACTGCACTACACATTCCTCCACGACCACTTAATTAGGGAATGCTGCTGGTGGTGCTGAACGAGGCTGCTAGGCTGCGCTAGTGTCGGTCAGATATTGTTAAGATAGTTGTGGGATAGATGCTCTACATGGCTCCCCCCCAATGTCTGACCGCTAAACGTCGAAACGGACTACCGGCTTGCTCGTACGCCCGCTCCTTGTGTGGTAAATTGCTGGTGATGGCTGATCTGTGGGTGTGGGCAGTTATTGCGGTTCGCCTGTTGGTCGAGATTGGTCTGATGCGTTGATAGTGAAGGCCGGTTTGAGTAAGTCGATTGACACTGATGCCTGCCTCGTGGGCAACTGGGGCTGAAACACCTTGTTGGTGCGACTTAACACCTTGTAGGGCCCTTCGTACGGAGGAGTGAGTGGTTTTTTGAGGCCTCCTCTGCGCATGAAGACGTGTGTGCAGGTTTTAATACTCTTGGGGAGGAATATTGACTGCTTTTGTTCACGCACTGGCAAGGGTTGTAGCTGCTGGAAGTGCTGCTGTAGCTGGTGTGTGAACGTGGATGGGTCGATGTACTTGGTGCGAGTGCCTAAGAAATCCCCTGGTAGCGCTAAACTTTGGCCGTAGACCATTTCTGCCGCAGTGATACTATGATCACTGCGCTGAGCGGTACGGAGTACAGTTGGCATCATCTTGGTCCAACCTTCCTTGGCGATTTTAGCTGTGAGTGCTACCTTCAGTGATCTATGCCAGCGTTCCACCATTCCGTTGGCCTGAGGATGGTAAGGTGTGGTGCTGTTGCGGTGTATGCCCATCAACGTTGTCAGTTGTTGAAATAACCGAGACTCGAACTGCCGGTCTTGGTCGGTGGTAACTACTCGTGGTACTCCGAATCTTACGACCCATATACCGTAGAAGGTTTTAGCTATTGTTTCGGCGGTGATATCTTCGATAGGAGTTGCTTCTGGCCACCTGGTGAAGCGGTCTATCATGGTAAGACAATATCTTTTCCCTTCTGAAACTGGCAAGGGTCCCACGATGTCAATGTGCACGTGCTCGAAGCGGGCGGAAGGCGGAAACTGTTGCAAGGGTGAGACTAGATGTCTGGTGGTCTTTGTTTTCTGGCAAGGTACACATGCTCTGGTCCACCGACTGACGTCTTGATTCATGCTTGGCCAGAAGTACCTTTCAGTTACGAGTTTCCTAGTTGCCCTGATACCTGGGTGGCTGAGCCCGTGGAGTCTTTGGAATACCTGTTGCCGGCGACTTTCAGGCAAGTAGGGGCGGGGTGTTGTAGTGGTAAGTTCGCACAACACTGATTTTGTAGAACCGGGTATATCTGTCCACTGCAACAAAAGATTGTTGCGCGTCAAGAGTTGAGCGACTGCGGGGTCGTTCCTCTGTGCTTCAGCTAGCGCTTCAAGCTCGTTAGGTGTAGTGATCGATTCGATCCTGGAAAGCGCGTCGGCGACTGGATTGGCCTGCCCGGAAAGGTGTTGTATGTCGGTGGTAAACTGGCTGATGAAGTCAAGTTGTCTGAGGCGACGAGGTGGAGCGTCTTCTGCCCGTTTGTTGAAAGCGTAGATAAGGGGTTTGTGGTCGGTCCTGATGGTAAATTGTCTTCCTTCTAGGAGTGGCCTGAAATAATGGATTGCCTTGTAGATAGCGAGTAATTCTCTATCGTACGTGGCGTATTTTGTCTGTGCTGCGTTGAGTTTTTTAGAAAAAAAAACTAGCGGTTTCCACACGTTGTTTTCCAGTTGTTGTAGCACCGCTCCGAGGCCCGTATCGGACGCATCACAGTCCAGGGTAAGGTTGGCATCCATTTTGGGATGGCCCAATTGCGTTGTGTTCCTTAGGTCGTTTTTTCAAATGCTTGGATTGCTACGTCCGTCCATTGGATTGCGGTGCGGTCTTTCTTCTTCTTGGGACCGAGGAGAAGTTGGTGGAGTGGTTGTTGCGTGTCGGCTGCGTGTGGTAGACAACGGCGATAAAAATTCAGCATACCCAGAAACCGTTGTAGTTCCATGATGTTTGCTGGTTTGGGGTAATCTGAGATTGTCTCGACTGCTCGGACGCTGGGTAAGACGCCCTGTTCGTTGACTCGATAACCCAAGAAATCGACTTCTGGTTGGCCTATACACACTTGGACCTATTGATGTTGATTCATGTGCATTTAGGCGGTGCAGTACCTCTCTGAGATGCAGTTTGTGTTCTTCCGGTGTGTGTGAGGCGATAAGTAGATCGTCGACATACGCAAAAACATATGGAAGATCACGGAAGACCGAGTCGATGAAACGCTGGAAGGTTTGGGCTGCGTTGCGAAGACCGAAACACATCCTGGTGAACTCAAAGAGCCCGAAAGGTGTAATTATAGCAGTCTTCTTGATGTCGTCTTGGGCGATGGGGATCTGATAGTAAGCTCTCTCCAAGTCAATGGTGGAAAAAAGTTTGCTGCCATGCAATTGTATGTTAAAGTCAGAGAGGTTAGGTACGCCGTAGAGGTCGGGTATAGTTTATGCGTTTAACCTTCTGTGGTCCCCACACGGTCGTATGTCACCGTCTTTCTTGGGAACGATATGTAGTGGGCTGGGCCAAGGGCTGTTTGATGGACGGCAGATTCCTTCCTCCATCATCTTCTGAAAGGCTTCTTTTGCAGCCTGGAATTTGTCAGGGGGAAGACGCCTAGCTTTTGCGGTAACTGGTGGACCCTTCGTTTCAATTACGTGCTCGACATGGTGCTTTATTGGGCGATTGAGAAACCCAGGCCTCGTGATGTCCGGGAATTCGGCCAATACCTGGTCGTACTCTGTGTTTGATGGAATCGTAGAGATAGCAGGTGTTGCCGGTTATTGCGCGTCCTTTGGAGGTCAGTTTGGTCTCCCTATCGATTAGCTGGCGGCCGAGGATATCAACTAGAAGTCCATGGTAGCCTAGGAAAACAGCTCCGATTATGGCTTTTGGGATATTAGCTAAGATAAAATCCCAGCGGAAGAGTCTGCGTAGTCCTAGGTCTAGTACCTGGTCTGCTGACCGTACGTCTTAATCTGGGTGCCGTTTGCGGCATAGAGGAGGTAGTCTGAGGGCTGTCGGTTGTTTTTCTTTCCCACTGGTATCACTGAGACTGCGGCCCCTGTGTCTACTAGGTAGCTGCCGCTACCTTTCCTGTCTGCGATGTGAAGGCGGGCTTGTGTTGTGCCAGCGACAGTTTCCGCCACTGTTGCCGCTGGATCTAGTGTATTACTCCCCTGCCGTGACCATCTCGCGCATGAGGGTTCGCATCTCCTGGCCCTTTCTCCGAATTTTTTGTGGTAAAAGCACATCCTACCTCTGGTTGGAGAATGTGAGCGGTGTCTTGTGCCCTGGTTGCTACTGCGATGGTTGCTGGGCTTGTTGTTGAGCTGCCCGAGCTGGGTTTGTACCAACGCCATTTGTTCCCTCAGTAGTCGGAACTCTTTCTCTAATTGGGATGGAGGTGGGGGCGGTGAGATGGCGCTGATATCGCTTGCGCCTATCTCCATTATCCTGTCAGCCACCCTCGCGAGCTCCTTGAGATCCTGTTGATTAGTTGCTGCCAAGATTTCCTGTACCCTCGTCGGTAAAGCGCGAATCCAGAGGGTCTTTAGAAAGTCCTCTGAAATCAGCTTTCCCGCTAGCTTCGTCATGCTTCGTAGCAGCTGTGACGGGCGTTCGTCCCCTAGTTGTGTGTCTTCCAACAACTTCCGAATCCTCTCCAGGAATACTGCTCTACTTCCTGCAGTACTTCCAGGTCTAGGGCTGCAACGACGTGCTGGAAGCGGGTCAAGCTCGACTTGACTTTGGCAAGGCTGAATACGTTCTCCAGCTGAAGAAACTACAGCGAGGGGTTCTGTTTCCAGAACGGTGGGATCCGAGGCATCGTGCTGATCCCCTCCAGAGTTTCTTGGCCCTGCTCTTGAGGGACCGACATGCTGTAGCGTAGCCTGGTGCGCGAAGTGGTAAGCCGCTAATTGCTTGGGTGAAGTCCACCCGACTCACACTTCGATGGGGACAATAAGTGAGCACAAAACGCTAATTGCTTAGGTGTTGCCACCCGAATTGTGCCACTTCGATGAAAAGAACGGAATACACAAAACGCTAAATGCTTAGGTGTTGTCACCCGAATTGTGTACACTCGTCTGGGGTCACCACTTTAGCCGTTGTCACTACTTTACACTACTGGTTGGGTTAGTAACTATACACAACTTCGATTACAGTTCGGTGAATACTGGTTTTAACTCATCCAGCCACCCATTTATGATACTGGTGCATACAATTCGGCCTGACGAGAGGCACAGCACCCTTCCCTAACTATTTGCCCATAGCTAAATTTGTACTTCGTGAAATGATTTACATAATGAAGGGTGCTTACATTATTGATGTTTATATTATAGTAAATTACACTTCACTGCACTACACATTCTTCCACGACCACTTAATTAGGGAATGCTGCTGGTGGTGCTGAACGAGGCTGCTAGGCTGCGCTAGTGTCGGTCAGATATTGTTAAGATAGTTGTGGGATAGATGCCCTACATAAGTATCTTGGCGTTACTTTTGCAGCCAACGGAATTTTCAAAAAAGCAAGTGACCACAGTAAGTCATTGGGAATTGCAGCCTCATCTAAAGATAAACAGATTTTCCGTAAGGGTAAGTCCGACTCGTGGGACGGAAAAGTAAGGCTGTTTGACTCCATTGTCGCCAACGTGCTAATGTACTGTGCCGAGGTATGGGCTGCTTCATTTGCTGATATGCTCGATAAAGTTCAGATATACTTTTTTTAAATCTTTATTGCAGCTTCCTAAAACAACCCCTGATGCTTTAGTGAGGATTGAGACTGGTAGAGCTCATTTGGAACTTGACGTTTTTAAAAGATTGCTGAATTGGTGGATGGTCATATTCCAAATGGATGATACGCGTATCCCAAGATTATGTTACAATAGGTTGTACAGATTGGTTGACTGTCAGCAGATTCCTTTTAACTGGTGTACTTTACTTTTAATTTCGCTTGGAAAAATAGGAGCTGTGGATTTATGGAAAGCCAATAATTAAATGGATGTTAAGAAAAGTAAAAATAGGTTAATCAGTTCTTATAGATTACATCTAATAAGTTTGGATATGGATAAAATTTATAATTGTAAATACAATAGTTACATTAGATTTATTAGTAATTTTCATAATGAAGAATCTAATGTGGATTTTGAATGTATAAAAATACTGTCACAGTTAAGATTGGCTAACAAAAAATTTCCAAGAGCCCTCTTGAAAAATAAACTCTATAAATTTAACCCGGACACTATAAGCTTTGTTCAGATAACTCATCAGACACAGTTGCCCACTTTCTGGTTGACTGTAAATTTTTTACTAACCAAAGACTAAAATCTTTAGTCAACATCTGCTCATAGATAAAAATACCTGTTTAGATAAATTAGACTGTTTATTGAATTGTTCTAGTATTGATCAAATTAGATCATTGTGTACTTTCGTAAAAACCTGTTTGATTGTTAAAAATAATATTCAATGTTGGCTATAAAGCATATTGATAAAGCACATTGATAAGTAACTTCTCAGTGAATCATTCGGTAAAGTAGTAACTTCTCAGTGATATTTGAATCAAAATGAAAATAGAAATTATATTCATGTTGGTGGAGTAAAGAGCTGATTTTATATGCTAGTTTAATGTTAAAAATTACTATAAAATTATCAATTTATTAACTAATATCATCTATTACATTGTTTCTGCCTGTTTTGTGCCTTGTCTTTATTTTGTATTCTTTTATAAGAAAGAGATTGTTTGTTTTTGTTATACTGAACTCCTGCTTTTATAAGATTTGTAATTTTAAAAAAAGCAAAAAAAAAAAATAAAAAACTCTACTCTGCCTTTGGGCACCCGTTTCCGATAATAATAATAATAAAAACTCTACTCTAACCCCTTATTCTATATCATTACAAGTCCAGTGCAGTTTGTGTAAGCTTATAGCTATATTATAACAGTGTTTTCATATCTCGTCTAATTAATCAATCCCAATTTCTCTCCTCATCAACTCCATTATATTAGTGGCAGCGTTTGAGAATCCCGCTTCAGCTTCAACATTTTAGAAGATAAAGGTAAGTCATTTATCAGTTTTACATATTTATATTTATTTCATTATTTATTTATATTTCATTTTTACTCTCAATTCCTTTTACATTTAAAAATCTTATCGCCTTTTTTTTTATGAAAAGAGCCGATATCATTAAAGAACTTAAAAAACATAATCTCCCAATAGGCGGTAATTTATTAGTGTTGAAAGAACGCTTATCGAAAATTAAGAATATGGCAACTTATACGATTGATGGTCAGCAAAAGACAGCCGATGAGGCGATCGCGTATCTTTTAAATAAGTGCAACACGGCAAATCCTGTAAATATCAGGAATCTCCAGATGATAAATAATCTACCTATATTCGACGGTTCGCACAATAGCGATATTTCCAGCTTCATCGACCAACTCAATAATTATAGTGTCCTGTCGGGTTGGTCTGATGCGGACAAATTAGAAATTTTGATTTTAAAACTAACAGGTCCCGCAAAGATTTATTTTGATACCTTTAAGAATCAATGCGCGAATAATAATGTCTCTCTATCAGAATGGATGTAACGGCAAGAGAAAGAACACAAGCCCGACCGAAAGAAAACAGACTCAAAGTAACAGATTTAAATCTAAGTAACAGATTTAAAAAAGAAAAACGCCCATTGTTCTTTTGCAACAAATAACCAGCCTGCATCAGAATCCAAATGAAACTCTTGAAGCGTTCTCAGATCGCATTAAACATATTTCTACCTCGTTGCTTTTCAAAGCACAAGAGAATCCACTTCTTACCTTACAAAACCTTGTAGATAAATTAACTACAGACGCCTTCATCAAATCTTTACCTAGTTCAATTAAAGCTCAGGTACAGATAAAACTTCCGAAAACCCTGGATGAGGCAATAGCTTAGGCCACAGCCCTTAGAGATATTCAAAACGTAGAACCGCAAGGTTCAATATTTGCGATAAAAAAGTCAGATACGCCTATAGAATCCACACAAAAACCGCCATCGCCTTGCAAACGTTGTGCTGGTATGTTTGGAGCAAAAAGTCTCAATTTCAGCTAAACTATCTTTCAGGCAAAGTAGGCCTTATATCAAAAAACAAATTCCCAATAACAACAGTAATATAATAAGGGTAATAATAATAATAATGGTAGTAGCAATAATAAATTTAATAGTGGCAATACTTCAAACCGATGGATTCCACCAACGTGCCAGATTTGTGAAAAGCGTAGGCACATAGCAACAGGCATGCTGGTTCAATTCGAAAAACGACTAGGCGCTCAGCCGTTTTCTCAAACGGCTACCACTGTACTGATCCCGGCACTCCACGATTCGAATAATTTATTAATTACCGTTCAAATTAAAAACAAAAAAGTTGAAGCGTTAATCAACACAGGCGCTTCGCATTCACTCATAGATTCCAGTCACGTCAAATCGAGGCCCGAAAGATCTGATATAATCCTGAAATCTATTACAAACCAGATTATCCCCAACTATGTCTGTCAACCGTTCATTTATCAATAGGCCAAAACACAAAAATTCAGGGTAAATTCATAGTGTCCCAACTGAAAAATGAATTTGAAATGATCATTGGGAGAGACCTGCTCACAAAATTTCAAGCAATTATAAATTTTAAAAACTTGAACATAACCATACATAAAACAGTAATTCCATTCTTAACAGACAACACAACATCACAAATTAATACCATTCAAAACACAACTTTACCCGAAACATTGTCAACACGACATAAAATCATAATTCCGGCACGCACACACATAGTCAATACATACACTCTTCACACCACTGTACTGATCCCGGCACTCCAAGATTCGAATAATTTATTAATTACTGTTCATATTAAAAACAAAAAAGTTGAAGCGTTAATCGTCACAGGCGCTTCGCATTCACTCATAGATTCCAGTCACGTCAAATCGGGGCCCGAAAGATCTGATGTAATCCTGAAATCTATTACAAACCAGATTATCCCCAACTACGGTCCGTCAACCGTTCATTTATCAATAGGCCAAAACACTAAAATTCAGGGTAAATTCATAGTGTCCCAACTGAAAAAATAATTTGAAATGATCATTGGGAGAGACCTGCTCACAAAATTTCAAGCAATTATAAATTTTAAAAACTTGAACATAACCATACATAAAACAGTAATTCCATTCTTAACAGACAACACAACATCACAAATTAATACCATTCAAAACACAACTTTACCCGAAACATTGTCAACACGACATAAAATCATAATTCCGGCACGCACACACATAGTCAATACATACACTCTTCAAACAAAAATTCCAGACGGTTCCATAATGTTGACACAACATGACAGTCTTCCCACAGGACTTTACTTGCCACACACACTGACAAACGTACATAATAACGCTTGTGCAATTACGCTAATAAACACCACACACCATCAGATCTCCATCACCAAACATTTTCCAATCGCACACATTCATTACAACCCGGAGATACTAAATTCATCACACAAACATACCATAAATTCCATTCAACAACTTTCGCACAAAGAAAAAACACAATTACAAGCCTTTCAACAACAATTACGCCAACAACAACAACAATTACACATGATAAAGACTACAAAACAAAATTTACAGGTATAACACACCACATAGGCACACAAAATCATCCGCCTGTACACAGTAGAACTTACAAATTATCATACTCAGAAGCCCCCATACTAAAAGCTCTCATACAGGATAATCTCGATAGAGGAATAATTGAACCGAGTACTAGTAACTGGGCTCATCCGGTAATTCTGGTTAAGAAGAAGTCTGCGGATCAGACAAAAGCCGATCGACATAACCCAGTTACGCAAACAGTACAGGTACGTGGTTGATCTGCGTAAATTAAACGCAATCACCACATCTGAAATTTATCCTCTTCCAGACATTCAATACATTTTATCCACATTACATGACACAACATACTTCGCAACACTCGACATATCAAACGCATTTCATTCCATTAGACTTGACAAATCATCACAAGACAAAACTACATTCATCACACCATTCGGTACATACAAATTCCTTACACTTCCATTCGGATTAAGGAATGCTTCTTCCTGCTGGCAAAGGCAGATGGACAAACTGTTACAAGGGTAACATATGGTAACATATGGTAACATACAAACAGGATACAAGGGTGACATATGCCATACATTCATTGACGACATATTAATCTTTCACGGCAAAACATTCCACGAACATTTAACATCTATACAAAAAATTCTCACAAAATTACAGCAGGGCAATCTTTGTATAGACCTAAATAAATGTACCTTCTTCAAAAAAGAATGCAAATATTTGGGCTACACATTGAGCAAAAACGGCATTTCTCCAGATCATGACAAACTAAAAGCAGTAGAAAACTATCCGATTCCGAAAAAATTAAATGATGTTAGGGCATTTTTAGGATTTGTAGGTTTCTACCGCAAATTTATATATAATTTTGCTGAAATAGCCAAGCCCTTAACAGATTTAACAAAGAAAAATGTTAAGTTTGTATGGTTTCCCCAATGCACATCGGCATTCCAAATTCTTAAACAAAAATTAATTTCTCCAGCCATTCTGGCATACCCCAATTATCAATATGAATTTATTTTAACTACGGATGCGAGCAACGTCGGCATATCAGCAATTCTGAGCCAACACATAAATGGTAAAGAGCGTCCCATAGCTTTCTCTTCACGAGTTCTGTCGGATACTGAATCGAAACTTTGTACCACAGAGAGAGAATTGTTAGCTATCCTCTTTGGCTGGAAACAGTATCGACAAATAATTTACGGCTACAGATTTAAAATAATTACAGACCACTCAGCTCTACAGTGGCTCAAAAATTTAAAAGACCCTCATTCTAAATTATATAGATGGTCGCTCAAATTAAGCGAATACGATTTTTACATTGAGCACAGATTGGGTAAAAATATCGCGCATGCTGATGCTTCAAACCGTTATATATGCTGCATCAGTACTGATCAGGCAGTGGACGAATATTATCCAACAATTGATTTATTTGAAATTGCTCAGCAACAAGCTGGCGATCCAGAATGTCAGCGATTAAAAAATTCGAACAATTACAAATTCAATGATCGAGGCCTCTTAATTACAGTCTCTGACAATTGCATTCTAGTACCGTCAGGGTTGCGTGATACTGTTCTGCGCCTTTATCACGACAGTTCGTTATCAGCGCATTATGGTAGGCAGAAAACGTATGAACGCATAAAAACACAATTCACTTGGCCAAACATCTCAAATGATGTTCAAAAATACGTTCAGACCTGCTATAACTGTGCCACAAGGAAAACAAAAGATGCCTATAAACCACCTTTAGGCACATTCAGTGAGCTCAAAAATGTCTGGCAAGCTATTTCCGTTGACGTAGTTGGACCACTGGATGCATCTGTCAACAGCGACACAAGTGAAGAATGTAAGTATATACTAACGATAGTTTGTCAATATTCTCGCTATTTGGTGATGTTTCCCATGACGAACCAAAAAGCAGAAACAATTGCACAGATTATGGTTAATGATGTATTTACCAGATACGGTACGCCTAAATATCTTCTTACAGATCTGGGTACCAACTTAACATCAAATTATACTCCAGATCTGTGAACTATTAAAAATCAAAAAAGTATGCACAACCCCATCATCCTGCCTCGAATGGCCGTTTAGAACGTGTGCACAGAGACATCGCGAACAATTTAGCCCACTATGTGTAAACTGATTAAAATTGGCACAAATATCTACCATTAGTCAAAGCAGCTCACAATTCCACCAAAAACATTTCCACAAATTATACTCCCCATGAAATTGTTTTTGGAACAAAGTTTCAGTTTCCCTGGCTTCTGAATTATCAGGAGAAAAATTTACAGAATTTCAATATCCACACCAAATGTCTTTACGACAAAATACACCGAGTTAGGAAACAGGTCAAATCCAATAATGAAAAAGCCAAATTAAGAAGAGAAAAATATTATAACAAAAATATTTCAAAAGAAAAAATAAGTGTAGGTGACCACGTTTATTTAAAATCATTTACATCTACAGGAAAATTCATGAAGAAATATCATGGCTCTTATCAAATTTATAAAGTATTTCCCAATCACACAGCTTCTATAACTCTCAATAACAATGAGAAAAAATTGGTACATCTCAGCAAGCTAAAAAAAAGGCCCACATTAGAGGCAAATCAAAATCGCACGCCATGAATCTACGGCCGAGAAAAAGTTTCAATATAATAAATTAATATGTTAAAAATATTACGAACTGTATATATTATAAAAAAAAAAAAAATTATGTGTATATTAATAATATATTAATTTTTATACTAGAATTGCAAGTTAATTTTAATCATTAATAATGTTAAATGAATATTGTATTAGATTTTATATTGTAATTGTCCGTATTTTGTTTCAAAAAATTTTTTTTCTTCTTTGTCAATATTAACTATCAAAACAACTATTAGCCTTATATGTAAATATAGCAATTAGAAATATTAAAAAATAATAATAATAATATATTTGAACTTTAAATAATTAGAACTATAAAATAGAACGTCATATGTTAACCATATCTAAGTAATTAAATTAACTTAAACTGTAAATATTTAAACTATATTTTATTGTTCATGATTTTCTATCAATGTTTTTATCAATGTAAACTATTAATTTAACTTAATACTTTTTTCACCTTTTTTCAATGTTAAGCATCAATTTAACATAAAACTGTAAATATTTTTTTACTGAAGTATATTTTTAATGATTTTCAATGTTAACGATTCAGACATAAAAGAAAACAATTTAATTTTATAAATTTTTCAATACTTTTCTTTTACAAACTGAAGACATTTTCATTATCTGATTATTTTAAATACTCGATTTAAGCTAAATATTTTTTGATAATTGTATATTTTTTGAATTACTGCCATGGACTACGAACTCATGAATTCATTCTCTCCCTCTCTCTCCTTCGTTTTTTATATATGACACAAGAAGACATCATTATCGCTAGCTTGCAACATCACCAGCTAGCTCTCAACATCACCATCGCTAGCTTCACCATCCTTAGCTAGCTCTCAGCAAGGCCATCACTAGCTTTCTGCCACATAAGCTAGTTTTCATCATCATAGCTAGTTTCAACAAATCCAGGCCAGCTACAACAAACACGTAGCCAAACCAGATGAGCTACAAAGATACATCATTCAGCAGCACGCTCAAAATTTTTCACACGTGAAAAATTTCTTCAGGAGAGGGGTGATGTAACGGCAACAGAAAGAACACAAGCCCAACCGAGAGAAAAAAGACTCTCTCTGGTACTCTCTCACTTAAGCAGGCTAGAGTGGGGAGAACCTATATGTAAGCCAGTGAGAGATCTAGACATCGATCTATCAGATTTAACCATATACATCACATCGTGTCATATCTCTACTCTAACCCTTTATTCTTTAATATCATTACAGGTCCAGTGCAGTTTGTGTAAGCTTATAGCTATATTATAACAGTGTCTTCATATCTTGTCTAATTAATCAATCCCAAACTCTCTCCTCATCAACTCCATTATAATGGAGTACTGAGCTGTGGTAACCCGAGGGGTCGCTACTTCTCAAGTAACTGCAAGCAACAAATACCCCTTGCGGGCATAATGTAGATGATAGAATAATATGATAAACTAACATAACACTTTAGAGGAAAACATAACTCTGCCCCTCATACGAAACGCGCCTTAAATAAATTTTCCCGGGCAAAATGTTTCAAATAAAAGTTGTGATTTCTTATATGTACAGTAAATATACCAAGTTTAAAGAAAATTGTTGGAGCCTTTTTCGAGAAAATCGCAAAAAAGCGAAAAATCCATTCAGTAAAGTGTTTTACTTCCGGTTGACCGATTTTCAGAGTAAGGTTTGCAGTCAGTATGTAATGGGATCCGAATCAATAAAGATTCCTAGGATCCGAAGAGCAGAGAAGCAGACATTAAATGAATCAAAGTTAGTCCAGACTAGGAAGGGAGTGTTCGATTCATATAAATAGAACGACAGCGTTTTTCTTTCTTCTTCTTCTCTTTTCTGTTTCTAAATAGTTCAGGACAGTTAACAACAGTTTTGCAACAGCATATTCAGTCAGCAACCTATCTACAACCTTCTTTCTCAGCCAGTCTGCCTCTTTATATTTCTCTCGTCAACTAACTTCTGTTTTACTGTAAAGTCCTTGCAGTTTGTTTGTGCTATTCATTATACAGTGTTCAGCATATCATCTAGTTTATTTCTCTAAAATTCATTCTCTTTAATTCTCTTTTCTCCTTCTCACATCATTACAGATATATAAACAAGTACTCATATAAACATATAGTTTAAGTCAACTCGCTACACGAATTGATTGCAAATCTTACACTGACGCTGGATGAAAATCCGAAACCGGACAGAACTAATAAATGACCGATAAAATCATAGATGTTATCAAGCACTGCAGACCCAACCACACGTTCAACAGTTTTCAAAGGTTTTTTTCAATGCTGTTGATTTGCTCTCATCTGGATTACAATGTAACGAAATTCAAGTGCTGATCTGCTAAAGGTCGCACCTTATCCTCCTTATGCGGCGATCACGAGGAAGTAGAGACAGCAACGGCTTTAAACTAGAGACCTGAGTATTAATGAAAATAAGACTGGAATATATCTCAAGACTTTAAGTACTCAGGGAAGTAGAGTGCAGAATTATTGGTCACAATTTTTAATGCTGTAAAACTTTGAAATACCTAGGTGCTTTTAGTAACGGAGGAAAATGATGTAAAAGCCGAAATCAAAGCAAGGATAGCGGCAGGCAGCAGATAGATGCCTTTTTGCTTTAAATAAAAAGTACTTAGCTTCAGATCATTCTCTCGTGCAGCTAAGATCGTCGTTTATAAGGCGATAATTAGACCTGTCGTTGCATATGGAAGTGAGCCTGGGCATTGGACTAGAAGGAGTAAAATGAATCTGAGTGTCCGGGAAAGGAAATCCCGATAAAAAAGATTTTTGGCCCCTGTCAATGAAATTGGAAATTGGAAAATTCATAATAATACGGAGCTTTTCGAGTTATTTAGGGGAACCCAGTTTAATAGCCTTCATTAAGAAAGGAAGACTGAGATGGCTTGGTCACGTGCAGAGAATGCCAGAAGCCAGACTACCAAAAGGATGATGGCAGAAATGCCGGGGGGAAAAAGACTAAGAGGATGATGGAGGCTAAGGTGGCTGGATGATGTGGAGGACGACCTCAGGAAGCTGGGTATAAGAGGATTGAGAAGAAAAACTGAGGATAGAGAAGATTGGCAATTCTTTTTGAAGGAGGCCCAGGCCCATCTAGGGCTGTGGCGGCATTTAGCAGTAAGATAGTGGTAGATCTGCTAAAGTTGCCTACCAATATGTAACCCATCCGCTTCTATATTTATGCAGTGCTATAAAACAAAAAAAAATTGTCCATTTTATAATTATTGTATTAATAACTCTAAGAGAGATAAGGAAATAGCTAAGTGGTTAGCGTACTGGACTCCTACGCGGAGGATCCGGGTTCGAGTCCAGCTGGCTACCCTTAGATTTTTTTTCCTAGAAGCCAATACAACTCCCTGTCAAATGATGGACAGTGTTGTTTGTAACGAGAGAACACTACCCGAAGGCCGGCCGTGCACTGACAAGGCTCAGGGCGCCAATGACCATAGATGTTGACGCGCCTTAAATTAAAAAAAACAAATTACACTTAGAGGAAGTGGTGTGGAAAGTCGGCTTCACTTTAGATTTTTACTTCTCTGTGTTTAAACTTATTGGACGAACTATCATATACATTTTTTGTTTGTTCTAAATTGCCTTCCTATTGAGAACTGTTCTCTGATGAACAACAACGAAAAACAACATCCAACAATCATAGAGAGATACAGAGAGAGTGAGAAGACATAATACCGGATTGCTTTCTTCTTTATTTCCATCATAAGTTTTCTTTTTTATAAAAGACCATCCATACAAGTGTGCTATCATAGACCATATCTGGAATACTACTTGCTATAACACTTGTTCTGAAAATTCCATTTCTAGCATTACACGGAAGTTAGAAAACTAATAGGATAAAGGATAAAATAATAAGAAAGAAAAAAAAATTCGCAATAATACTGGACAGTTAGAAAAAAAAAAACTCAAAGATAGAATCGTGAGGTATTTAGGTAATTGACATTTTTGTTTTATACAACAAAAAAAATGCGGTAGAAAAAAAGACGCAAAATCTACGGACACGCTACCGGAACTTTATAACAATTTTTATGTACTACAATAAATTATGGGACAAAAAAAATAAGAATAGAATGTTTTCAAACTTTATTTTCCCTGTCTTGGCTCACTTTAGTCAAATATTAAACCGTTTTTTTTTTTTTTTGTAGGGGGGGCCAATGCACTGCGACCTTCCGATCTATTGTGCTATGCCTCCTGAGTGCCGCAGGCTGTTTGCCCACAGCACTCGAACAGATCCCAACTGAACATCCGTTCTACAAAACCTCCATCAGGTTAAGACCCCTGAAGAATCTAGTACCCTGACGGGCTCTAGAGAGGGTGTATATCCCCTCCTCTCCTGGTAGCTGCCCAGGGTCTTGAATCTTCTCTGAGTGTCAGCCTCGCAGTCTGTTACTTTCCAATTCTCTGCCTTGCATGCACTGTAACTTTCCAAACCTAGCTTCGTCAGGTGTCCTCAAGTCGGCAATGCCCCGTGAGGAAACTCGTGAGAACGCATGATATTCTTACTCAAACCGATGCAGGCCTCCGATTTCCGTTGGTTATAACTACCAGGCAGATCTAGGTCTGCCACAAATCGGGGAGGGAGTACCAGAGTTGAGAGCTCTTCACCTCCACCTCCTTCCTAAGTTCTTTCAAGAGAAACGGGTTGCTGACCCCAAAAAAACGTTCCGGCCCTAGAAGCGGGGTCGTAGCGCTTATCTTCGCCAGGGCGTCGGCCATCTCATTCCCTTCAATGCCATCATGCCCCGGCACCACCAAAGAGGGTGACTCTATTCCTCCTGCCTAGGTTATAATTATTATTATTACTATTATTTTTGTAGCATTAGCTGTTAGGCCATAGCCGCTATATTATTCTATAAATGTGAAAAATTCATCGTCTAATATCCAACATAACCCATCTCGAAACATCCAGCAACAGCGCCTTTATTACTTTTTCATAGTTTATACCTTATTTATACCAAATACTCATGAATAAACCTACTATCAGTCAATATATTCATACATTCATTCGCTTAGTTGCATTCATATCATCTTAAACTCTCATACCAATAAATTCTCACATCCCAATAAATACATTCATTCAAACAATTTTCCACAACTAAAATAAGTACTCGGGTGGAGTACTCGATATTCCTCTCACCCCTAATTACTAAACCTAAATTAGACTTGTACACTATTTACACAAGATTCACTCTCACATTCACACAGTGCCGGGTTAGCCAATCCCGGCTCAGACCCACCCCTCCAAGAGATAGTGGCTCCCAATCTTAAGATAGTGCAGGAAGACTTCCCACACAACCAAAGAACCTAGGTCATTAAATTTACCTAGGCATTCCCAGACCATTTTAGAGCTGATAACTGACGCACTCAATGCTCGCTGCTTGACTATCTAATGACTGATTCTTATATCCCCTATCGAGATTAAATTAAATGCATCTTCCAATAACGTATATCTCCCCCTGGAAGATGCTGGAAAACTTGCCCATGAGTTCCGAGTGCCGAATAAACCGTTGTACAAATTTTCTTTTTTTCCTCTAGCTAAATTGGCCATTAAAGAAAAAATATTATCTTTATGACAAATAATTAAGGCGATATGAAACAATTAAGAAATAAATAATAATAAATGGACATGTTCCGGAAATTGGTATACATTTAAAAAAAAAAAACTAAAAATAAAAAAAAACTATTTTTTTTTATCAAAAATGACATAAATAATTATAACAGTATATTATACCTTATGGTCATGGTAAATATATACTAATTATTTAAAGGTGAAATTTATCTATTGTTTTTTCCTCCTCTTACCTTAAATGGCACCAATAATTATGTGATAATTTAAAAATAATAATTTTGATAAAATACGAAAAATTAAGAAATCTCGAGTGAAACGTTTAACGACTTTCTCTTAAAAACAATTTACATAATTATTATAATTATCAAACTAAATGTTTAATAGTTGTTTTTTTTGAAAGCCAGCTCCCCCGAAACTTAAAAACAAAAATGAAAATGAGATGTTTAATACGGCAATGGCCTGAGGAGTTTTTAAAGAAAAAAAGAATTCTTTGTTGCTCTACGTTTTCGGGTACCATTGGTGGGTATCCTTCTTCAGGAGCTCTGCAAATTTTATTGAAGAAAAGGTATATTATTTTACAGTATTGTAGTGAAGGAAAAGGTTAACAAATAAGAGAAAACTATTTTAGTAACTATTTCACAGTAGCCCTCTGCTGCCACAATATTCTTTCGCTATGCTGTAAATAAATAAATAAAATAGTAAGATAAATAAATAAATAAATAATTAATTAATTATCATGTAAATCTCCTTCAAAAAAACGTAGTTTATGTTACACATCCCAAACTGTTGGATGTTTCCATTTTTAAAGGGTATATGGCCCTTTAAAGACCGAAACATATTTTTACCCACACAGGTATTAACGAATCCTCTCTTAACCTAGTTAGGTCCTAATATAAACATTTTTAAAACCAGTGAATCAACTAAATTTGCTCTGTGCAAGTTTATGTTATCATACTGTTTGACAAAAAAACATCCTGATGATGGGCGAACGCCCGAAACCGGTCGATGACCACAAAAAAAAGCTTTGCGAAGCCAACACAATAAATAAATAAAAAAATTTAAACAAATATTAACAGAACAAATTGAGCATAAGATATTAAAACCAAGAAATATTCAATATCTTAAAAGTATAATATGCTCAATCTGTTGAGTTAATATTTTGTTTAATTTAAATTTTTCTATTATTTGTTACAAATCTATGCACTTTTTCTTCACCGTACAATAAAGTGCCTTTTCTCCAATAAATTTTCCAGAGAGCTCCTAAAGAGGGCACCAATACTATCCGAGACGTAGAGCGCTTAAAGAATTCTTTTTCTTTAAAAACTTCTGTGGCCAATGCCCATATAAACACCTCATTAGTAAAAATCAATTTTCATGAAAAAAAGTTCCAAAGAAAAGTGTATAACCAATTACAGTTAGTATACCAAGTATAATGAAACCCCGTTAGTGCCTTCTTTTTTTGTAAAACGGGAAAAACTGAATTCAATAATGTGGCACATCCAATGACATGATTTTTTTTTTTTAAACTCGAAATTTTGGCATCAATGTATTTATAATTAATGTTTTTAAGAAATTTTTGTGAGATCTGATATTGTGGTGTCGAATTTTCATCCTTGTCAGACAAATTCACCAAGTTCGTGTAGAGAGTTCACTTCAATTTAATGTTTCTGTCACACTCACATTTGTTGGTTGGTTATATACAAACAACAAGTATGAGTGTAACAGAAACAATACGTTGAAGTGATCTATCTACACGAACTTGGTGAATTTGCTCTGACGAAGGATAAAAATCCGAAATTGGTCAGGAACAATATAAATATAGATGCTACGAGGATAAAATACCAGATGTTATCCAGCATTGCGGACCATCCTCATATTCAGTTTTGGTGAGCATTGGGTCAAGAAAGAAACAATCAATTATGCCCAAAGTTTTGACCAAGTTTCCTGTCCTTTATCAGCAAGGCTTTAATCTAATATACAACCATTGAGAACAACCATAAAAAAAAAAAATGGTTGAATCCCATTAGTGGGCATTGTGGTTTTTAGGAGACATCAGATACATAATAAGGCTCATGCCACTCACATCCATTTTTTGGAGTTCAGCTTCTTTTGCAGGAAGACGAAAGAATGTAGAAGATCATTAGACTATTGGTTAGATCCGATTTGTTCGGACTTTTGTGAATCTTAGGTGAGTTAGGCCCGGTTGCCCGCAAGGGTATCTATTGCATGCAGTTACTTGGGGAGTAGCGACCCCACGGGTTACCACAGCTCAGTACTCCATGCACTTCGTCAGAACAGTACACAATTCACTTAAACTACATACATTCTAGACTTTACAGATAAAGACAAAGACAGTACACAAACTAAGGTGTCCGTCCCTAGTTAATTGGTGTAAGCCAAGGGTGAAGGAAGGGATTAGCTCAGTGGTGGCGCGCTGGACTAGCAACGCGGAGGACCCGGGTTCGAATCCAGCATGCTGCCCTTAGATTTTCTTTTCCTAGGAGCCTCTACAACTCACTGTACGGTGATGAGTAGTGTTGTCTATAGCTAGAGAACACTGCTTGGAGGCCGGCAGTGCAGTGAGAAGGCTCCGGGTGGCACTATAGATCTTTCACTCGCAATTGCGACATTCCCTACAACAATGTAGACCCGGTTTGTTGTTGTTTTTCTTTTGGGTAGCTTCTTTTGGGGCCCGTGGGAGTTGAGATAACTTAGGATTGGTCCCTACCCAAAAAACAAATAATAATAATAATTAGGCGTCATCTTTTGCTGCTCATAATTCTATATTTGATTAATATAAATAAACAAAGTGGAAGAAACTTTGATTTATTAGAGAAGAAAGCGAAGATAATATGGTCTCTTAAGATATTAATCATAGTGCAAATGACTAGATTAAGTCTCGTTGCATAAATGGCAAGGAGTAATTATTAACACTATTTTTATGTTTTTCCTTTTATTAAATAGAAATTAAATTAGTTATCTACATATTTATATTAATTAATATATATTTGATCGTTGAACTATTTAATTAATACAGTTTACCGCAATAAAATAAAGTCATTTGCATATTTTACGTCAGAATTTTTTTAAAGTTTTTTCGCGTTGTTACTGGTAACTCTCGGTGTACCTCACCATACCACATATCAAATCATACATCTGGCAACTAGTATAGCACTCATTTCAATTATTTTTAATTCTGTCTGGTTGATATGTCCAAAAAAAAAAGTAAATAAATAAAATACTGCCCACATCAAGTAAACTATTCCCCGTTATTAGGTCAAAAGCTCAATAAGTGATTAAAAATACCATTTGCGTTGAAGATTGTATGATACGTTACAACTGAAAAAAAAATCCTTGATTCTCAAATATATACATTTATGTATTCGATTGTATGAATAAACTGATGAAGGGCATCCTCTTTTACAGAACTAAAAGTTGCTATATCTAGTATCAGATAACGTTACCGTATAAAAATGTATGTCTTATTTAATTAACATAAACCTTTATATTATATTGGACATAAATACGTACATTGGTAAATTTTACATTCCGATGGTGTATATTAATGGTTTATTTATGCCTTGTTAACATTACATTGTAAATATCATAAATATTATGGCTAAAAATATTTAATTATTCTAATTTTGTTCAGAATATTTTTCTTTTTTCTTTTAAGTAATTTCCATTAAAAATTGCAACATTGAATCGTAATTAATCTTTAGAAATTATGAATTTTTTCGAGTAAAGATTGATTGTACCAAAGATCAGGCGAACACGTAAATAACTTGAATTTGACTATGAATAGGGCGCTAGGCTGCAAATAAACGGCTCTATTGAGCTGAATAGCAGTAAATCACCGCCAAAAGGTGAGTTTAAAGTCACAGTTCCTAAAGAATTCTCATAAACCGATATCTCCAACAAATATTTTAAACAAATGTGCTCGGTTTTTGTTTTAATGTGTAATTACTAAGTTCAAAGATAATCAGAGGTGCGTTTTGCCACAAAATTGCGAGTAACTAAACAAGAAAAAATCGGAAATACACGTTATGAGATCCTCCGAGTCCGAAAAAGTGTTTTTTTTTTGTTTTTTTTTAACTTCTCTGTGTGTATATGCATATGTATGTGTGTGTGTGTGTTTAAGTGGATGTGTTTGTGGTTAACATAACTAGATATTTCCTTTGAACTCTATTTAGGAAGATCTGTCAATAATGCTATGGTCAAAATATAAGTACAACTTTACGAATTGATTTTTTTTCGCGATTTCATAATGATGCGTTATAATAAAGTATTAACCTTTATTTAAAACATTTTTCTGGGAAACATTCATTTTAGGATAGTTTTGTGGGAGGGTGTGTCCGCGCGATTCCATTCACTATATAATAATAATAATATATAATAATTATTAGAATTAAATGTGTTGCCAAAATTCTACATTTGAAGAAAATTGGTTGAACAAGGTGCAACTTTTTTTGACCAATTTTTATCACTTTTCAGATATTTCGCCAGTAAAAGATCGACAGGTTTCATTAAAATATGTTTTACTAACTAAATACACAGACATTTCATTTTTATTTTGAAACTTTTTTCTGAGAAACATGGGCGACTGGAGCCTTCTCAGTGTCCTGCCGGCCTCCGGACAGTGTTCTCTCGCTACAGACAACACTGTTCATCATAGAACAGTGAGCTGTAGAGGATCCTAGGAAGAAAAAATCTAAGGATAGCACTGGACTCCGCGTGGAAGTTCAACGCGGTAACCACTGAGCTAATCCCTTCCCTCATTACAAATCTCTTTCTACTATTAATTAAATCGTAAATTCGTCGATCACTTTAGATTTTTAAATGTTTGTTTCAGATTGGTTTAACTTTTTGGTTTAAAGTACTACACCAGTAAGGTTTCCTTGTTTTAACCGATAGTAAAAGCGTATTCCAAAAGCTTAAAAATCCTACTAAAACACGTCCTTTCTTGTTCTAGAATCCTTAAATCTGCTCTACAAATTACTTAGTAATGATAAATCAGTATTTCTGATATGGGTGAGAGGCCATTGTGGATTGGTGGGGAATGAGAAGGCTGATGCCGGTGCCAGAGAGGCACCTCGTTCCGAATTACCACCAATCAATCTTCTTGCACTCCCAGACGCAAAGATTCACTACAAGAAAATTTGTTACAGAAAGTGGTAACAGAACTACACTAATTGTACGAAAGGCAAATTCTACACCTCCATCCCTATAAAGCCATGGTACGACAAGTATTCAGAAAATAGAAATTTTTTAGCACCATATGCAGACTGAGATTTAATCACAATTACTCTACACAGCACTTGTCCCGTATCGGAATACAAATTAATTCTATATGTACTTGCGATAATGCATCTATAGCCGACTCAACCATCTGATCTTAGCCTGCAACAAATATACATACGGTAGAGATCAACAGTAGCAAGCAATACACAAGACAAACTGTCCTCTACTAGCTAACTTAGACTTGTACACATACATTAGGACCAACAAGATATACCAAATTTTCCAATACATACCAAAATTTCTAACGATACTTCACCGTGTTATTTTATTTTATTTTTTAATTTTGTTACCCGCCTTATAAAACCATATAATTCCAAATATTGGCTAATTTGCTCAGTACATTAAGGCCATTTAAAAAAAAAAAAATAAAAAAAAAAAAAGCTTTTCCTTTTGTAAATTTTAGTTATGCAAAACCCTGTCAACCATAGATACGCCCAGCTATAATATTACGTATTACCATCCGCTACCCGGGACACCTCTTGTTACTTAAATATTGCTTACTAAAACGGATTATTTCCTTCAAATAAATAACAGTAGCGTTATTATTTCTTTCTTAAATGGTTAAAAGGAAGTTATTCAAAGATTTTATTTCTCCTACAAAAGCCATATAATAGACGACTGTAAATAAATCTGACAAACTACAAGGACAAAACGACATTTAGAAATTTATATATAAGTGTATAGGATTGTTTTGTACAGATTTATAAAGGTTACAACATTAGTAATAGAAAATCATAAACAGAATTCTGTTTGTATTAAAAATTTTTTAGTATAAAAAAAAATGAATAAAATTAATGATTAAATTCATTTTAAAAAAACTATGCTTTTACAAGGATAACTACTTTTATTATTCGTAGTTTTTACTTTATTTATTAGTAATATACACGTGTTTGTTAGATAATTAATAGTTTTCTTTTTCAAATTGAGGAAAATATTATAATTTTAATTATGTAAAATCATTCTTCTTTTATATATATAATTACCTTTGCTTTAACAAGATAGTATTTTTTTATATAATTGTAATAGATTTTAAATATGTTTCGTATTATATGAGATTAATTGATAAGGTTTTATCAGAACCGTCATCGATTATCATAGTTATCATGCGGAGAAGAGTTCAATGTATAAGTGCTTTAAGCTACTGTAATGTGATCAGAATCATTATAGATTCATAGGATTCGAAGAGCGGAGAAAAAAAAAAAAATTAATTAATTTAGTTACTCGCTACCTAGGCTAGACTAGGGTGGGAGACTCTATATATAAATATACAGCCGAGCTAGCCCTAAGAAAAGTACAGTTTTACAACAGTTTACGGCGGTTTATATCCAGTCAGCAACCTATCTACTACTTTCTTATTACTCAGCCAGTCTGTCTCTTTGCTATTCTCTCGCTACATAACTTCTAACGTAACTGTAAACGTTGCAGTTTGTGTGTTCTATTCATTATACAGCTTTCAGCATATCATCTAGTTAATTTCTCTAAAATCCATTCTCTCTAACTCTTCCTCCTTCTCACATGTTTTATAGCTAGGTACTTAAGATTTGGGAACTCTTTCGTGCAGAGAAGTTTTAATGCAGGAGTGAATTCCCTTGCATTTCCGGGCCCCACAGAATTACATTGATAAAAATGATATCAGTAAAGAGTTTCTTTCGATTATTTGAAGAATTCTCAGTAAATCAATTTTTACAATTCAATCTCTTTTATCGTATCCCTCATTCATAATTAGCCATACGTCCTCTTTTCAAGGTCATAAAAAATTGTCCGAAAGGATTTTATAAAAAAAATACAAAAAGTCCTCTTTTTTGCCACCATAGAAGGAAACAAATGCCGATTTGAAAGGCGGAAGTCTGTCACGCTGTACCAAATAATGAAAATGCATTAGGGCTGCTGTAGCCACAGCTACATCGATTGCTGCTTTGTCTTATTCACTTCATTATTTTTTTTAAGCAAAACTAACAGGAAGTTATCCGCTGCAGGACTGGGAATCCTTTACTTCCGCTGTTTAAGTTCTTTTTAGTCATTTGCTTCCATACTGCTGGGCTTAGAGGGATGCTACGTTCTTTTAGTTAGTCGTTTGACTTTTGCATCAGATTAATTTTTTATTTAAGTGATTATCGATAATTTCATATAACTTAACTAGATATTTAGTACATATTTTTTGTTTGTTTCATATTTAAAAACATGTGTAAAATGGATTGCTTTTATCGATAGGAAATGTCCTTCTTTTTTTTTATGATGGACCTAAGGTAACCCTATTCATAATCTTTTTCTCTCTCAGCCTAGTATTGTAATCCTAGCCTAGTATTGATTAAGAGTAGTGGTTGACAGAATGATCAAAGGGACAAGCTAGCCAAAGCTAATTTCTTGATACTGTAACCTAGTGGAGCTTGTAAGAATCGGGCTTTGTAATGGGATCCAAAACATTAACGATTCATAGGATCCGAAGAGCGGAGTAGCACATTAAATGAATCAAAAGTTAGTTACTCCCCAACCAGGCCAGACTAGGAAGAGATAGTTCGATTTATGTAAATAGAGCGACAGCAGCACACTTCACGACAGTATGCGACCAGTTTATATCCAGTCAGCAACCAATCTACTACCTTCTCAGCCAGTCAGTCTGCCTCTTTTTTATTCGTTTTTTTTATTCTCTCGCTACCCCACTTCTATTTTATTGCAAAGTCCTGTTCATTATACAGTGTTCAGCATATCATCTAGTTTATTTCTCTAAAAAATCCATTCTCTCTAATTCTCTCTCCTTCTCAGAACCATCATACATAACCATTCTTGATGGTTCATACTTCTAAATTGTTGAAGAGATAGATCTTCATGATTGACTTAAAGACTTAATTACACCAAAAATTTGGACACTTTGTGAGTACTGGGTGTGGGGGACTTTTTCTTCTTTCTTGGTTGGCCCTTTATAGTGATTGTGATAAGAAGCGTGAAATCAGTGTTAATAATATCACACAAATGATTGTTTGAAATATTTTTTCCTGAGTAAGTAGATTTTAGTGTCGTTCTAAGGTAGCCTAGGAAGGTAATGCGTCCTTTGATTGTCGTTTTTTGTTTAGATTATCCAGCTATATATATATATATATATATATATATTTAAATAGTGATAAGTAGTTAAATTTAGTATAAATTTCAAACTTGAAGGAAGGAAATGTGTCAATTATAAATATGTAAATTATGGCGTAAAAGAAAGTATGAAATGTTTCACGGCTGATTTTTTTAAACTTTTTGTTTAAATGCATTTAAATGAGCATGTAACATTTATGTAAGGAACGTCATAAATAAAGTTTAAAAAAAAAAAATAAATAAATTAAAATGCAAATTTGAATTTCGATTCTAGTTTGTAAAGCACTTACTTTCTCTTTTTAAATATATATGAATCTAATTAACCTTGATTATTAGATTAGTTGTCCATGAGAGGAGATGTTATTTACTACCCTTGGACCAGGCTGGATCCAGTCCTTGGCATGGATCCAATAAGCCCTGAGTTTGGGCTATACAAACTTGTTCTAAGTAATAGTTAATAGATAAATTAGATATCTGTGAAAATAGTTTAATATTGATTTAATTCTTATAACACAATTTATATAATTTTTCTTAATGTAGATATTTGAATTTTTGAAATATTAAATTACCCAGCATTTTTTTTGTTAATTTCTCATTAAATTTGGTGCTATTATTGTAAGCAATTAATTTTTTATATAAATTACATAGGGTATATTTTATCAGTACGTTATCCTTGTACCTATTTCTATAAATGTAATCAAAAGCTGCAAAGATATGGTTAAACTCAACAAATATGTGTATTTATATTGAAAGTGTATAAAACGTAGAGCTTAGGCCATAAGTTTTTTTTTTATTAACTCCCCATTGAAAGGGGAGTATTCTTTGCAAATATTACATTTGCTTCAATTGATAAATCAATTATGCTTGTGGTGAAAATTTTTGTACGATTAATTGTCAAATTTATCTGCAATTTCCTCTATTGGCAACAAATTTATCCATATTTTCTGGATTCGTATATTCTTAGTAGTATCCTATCATATCAGAGATATTTTTCATGATAGCCTGTTTCTTTTTGTGGCCATCGATCTTTTCGGGCGTTCATTCACTCATATTCATATTATATTTAGGATGTTTTTGTCAAAACAGTGTGATATAACCTAGACTTGCACAGCGCAAATTTACTTGATACACTGGTTTTAAAAAGTCTTTTGTTATGACCTAACAAGGTTAAGAGTGGGTTCGTTGATAACTGAATGGGTAAATATATGTTGTTTGTCCACACCGTTTTGACAAAATACATCCTGATGAATGTCAAACGCTCGAAACCGGTCGATGACCACAAAAAGAAGCAGGCTATTACGGAAAGTATCTCTGATGCTTTCCAGCTCTGCGCGGAACCAACCACAACAACATCCTGTATCACAGTATGAGGTTTTACTTTATTGTCAAAGTAAAAAAAAAAAAAACTACTGCTGTTCACACCACAATTATATATAAAAAATGATAAACTTTCTCTGAGATTTCAAATTTGATTCATTTACCATAAAATAAATATGGAGGAGGTGGAGACGTACCCAGACCTACCCAGCAGGTTGGTATAATGATTACAATATACAAAGCTCTAAATAATATTTAACCAACTCATATAAAATTTTTTAAAGTTTAATACCACAAATTCCGGCATAATAATGGCAAAAAACAAAATTTTATTCGGAATAATGTTTCAAATTAAAGTGATGGGTTCAATATGCGGATTTTTTGCAATGCTGGATAACATCTGGTATTTTATCCGTCGTAGCATGCATATTGATTTTGTTCTTGACCGTTTTCAGATTTTCATCCATCGGCAGAGTAAATTCACCAAGTTCGTGTAAGACAGTTCACTTCAATGTAGTGTTTCTGTTACACACCCACTTGTTGATTTGTTATAATTAATTATGTCATAATTAATTATATACAACCACCAAACCAACAAGAGTGAGTGTAAACACAAAAATTACGTTGAAGTGAACCTCTACAAGAATTTGGTGAATTTGGTCTGGCGATGGATAAAAATCCAGAACCGGTCAGGAAGAAAATCAATATGCATGCTATGACGGATAAAATGCCGAAAGTGAGAGGTGATGATGGACAAAGTCAAAGGAAAATCGCGCAAAACTAAAAACAAAAAAAATTCAATAAAGTCGCGTTTTCAGTTGATGGAATTTATCCGAAATCTTGATAAATTCATGTGATAGTACATAAACGGAATATTAAGGGTGTTTTCTATTTTTTAAGATATTTTTGTTCACACAAAGACAAGTACATACCACGTCCGCACAACATTCCTGAAAACATTTTTACTTTGTCTGCCTAGTAAGAGGAAGTATTGTAATCATGTCAATTTTCGATATCGAGTTTTCACCGGTAGTATCCGTTTTGAGGTCCTCTGAGTCCAAAAAAGTGGATTTTAACAAATGGTCTGCGCGTGTGTGTGCATGTATGTGAAAAGCATACCTCAAAATCGAAAAACCGTAGAAAGTTGAAACTTGATATTCCGTTTAGGTATCACCATGGATCTGACTGTACGTTATCTGTTAAAATTCTTCAAACCGGAAGTATCACTTTAGTAGGTTTTTTTTTTACTTTTTTGCAATTTTCTCAAAAATGGTTCCAACGATTTCCTTGAAACATAGTACTTCAACTGCACATACAAAGAGCTACAACTTTTATCTGAAACATTTCTCTGGAAAAATTCATTAAAAGGTATTTTTGAGGGTGTTATGGGGTCACGGCGTACTCTAAAGTGCTATTTCAGTTTATTAGACAATTCTGTCATCTAAATAATGTTAATTAGAATTAAATATGTTGTTGAAATTACGAGTTTCAAAAAATCGGATGACCGGAAGCGCGTTTACTGTACCACTGTACTAATTTTTCACTTTTTCGCGATTTTTTTAAAAATGGCTCCGACGCATTTCTTGAAACTTCATACATAAACTATACATACAAAGATATACAACTTTTATTTCAAATATTTCTCCGAGAAAATTAATTTAAGGGCACTTTTTGGGGAGGGATGGGTTTATGTTTTTGTCTAAAGTGCTATCATAATTGATTATACAATAATTCAATCATGCAAATAAAATTAATTAGGAATAAATAGATGGCCAATATTCCGAGTTTCAAGAAAATTAGTAAACCGGAAGTGCGTTTTTACTGAACAGTTTTTTTTTCCGTTTCCGCGAATTTCATTAAATTTGGTACACTAACTAGAAAATTTTGTCAATTGTAACTTTTTAGAACTGCAGAAGTGAAAGTTGTGTGAGTGTTTCACACCAGATTTTTTTTTTTCATATTCAGGGAACCTCAGAACATTTATTTTCGGTGAAAAGTATAGTTTTGAAAATTTTTATCACGAGATCGCTCTTAACAGGGGAGTAAGAGAAAGTAAAAACGCAAAGTTTCTTGAAAATATTGATTTGTGAATCAATCACACAGTTGTTCGGTGATCATAAAAGCCAGAGAAGTAAAGGAAGAAACATACAATTATTGCTCTGTCTATTATCTCTGGCACTATTTTTTTTTACAATTTATCCTAAACACAATGTGAGTACATTTATAATAAATGAATATAATAAGTAAACTACATTCAGTCTCATTTTTTTTAATTGTTTTATAATCTCAAAGTCGGATCTTGTTGAAATAAGTTGAATTATTTTTTTGTAATTTGTTGTGTTTTTATATAATGTATAGCTATATATACGTTCACATTATGATACGTAGAGGGGATAGAGTGAGATAGAAATGAAACTTTGTCCCTGAATGCAAGGTGAGGTGCCATAACGTGAGAATTATACAGATAACGATAAAGGTATCTTAAAACTGAGAACAATTGTTATTAGTGAATTCAAAAAAATCTTAACAATTTGATTGAAAGAAAAGCACCTTTATCTAGTTTAATATACGTATATGTTTATAATCTTCATAAAGGTCTGTCTCAGTGCACGTATTTTCTTAAATTTTTGATGAGATTTTTGTACATTTTAAGATGGTGATAATAAGACTCTGTGTAGAAGTATCAAACTTTGATCTATTTTTTGATAATCATCAGGAAACCAATCGTAAATAGTGGTACTTCATTTTTAGCTGCATTTTACCTTAAGTTAAAGAGTGATTTTTGTTTACAAAAAAATAATCAGTTGTGAAACACTCACAACGTCTCTCTCTTATTATAATTTACAATAGTATCGATAAATCACCTTCAAACTCGATTTTTTTTTCATAATTTAACTGGCTTAATTATTATATGGGACAACCGGAAATGAAAGCGACATCTGAAGGAAGCCATTATAACCATCAAGCTTTTCCCAGGCAACCCTAAAGTCTACTTCTCAACTCTTGGCTATTTAAAATAGTACCACAGTTTCAAAGATATTTTCCATGATAGCTTGTTTCTTCTCTGATGTTTCCTGAACCGGTTTCGGGTGTTCGCTTATCATCAGGATGATTTTTGTTCAAAACAGTGTGAAATGCCTAGGCATTTCATAGATTACCTGAAGACGTTAGGCAATGTGTAGAATTTAGCCCAGTTTCATACTTTGCCTGAATATGATAAGGCAAAGTTACCATTCCTGTACAGCTAAAGCGATTACACCATTTTTGTGAGGTTATGCGTTTAGACTTGTAATATCAAACATTTTTGTGCACTCTATCTGTATAATTTTTAAAAATATATATGACCAAACAGATCTTCGTAAATTGTAAATTCCCTTCATCCGTCCTGCTATAAGCAGCATAAACTCTCAGGTAATAAGCAGTCAAGGAAGATCGCAAACTTCTCTCTCTTCCCCCACCTCGCTGATAGGCGGAACTTTGCGCGGATTGCAATAGCGAAGCGAAGACAGAGTGTAGACTGACTTGAAAGCAACAAACAATGATGTCGTCTCTTGTATGTACGTCTCAGAGAATCTTGTATGTATGTCTCATATATACACATATGAGCGAAGGAAAAACCGACAAAGCCAGTGACCACATACAGAGGGACTACATGTGGCATAGTATGTTTACAACACTGGTTAAGTTTCTAGCATTCAGCGGAACCGAGAATGGTCAGAAGCTGAGGAATACAGTATCCTAGGAGCGGTTTGCTTTGGGTCCCCTTGGTTCTTCCTCCGTTATTGCTTCCAATTAAATGGCTGCAGCAGTAGCTACGGAAGGGAGGAAGGACGTGCGGCCGAGTGGGTAAGATGAATAGGGTTAGAGAAGATTGACACATACGCGAGAGGATAAAAAATAAGCCTGTTTAAATAAAATTATGTTAATGGAAATGAAGTAGCAAATTTAACTTATTTCCTTATTGAAAAAACTCACAAAACTTAAATCCTCTTAATGAGCACCAAGTAGTTGCAATTGATTAATATTATTCTTGAAAGACAATATAATGTGATATCTGATTGGTAATGATATCATTGCAAAAGTCCACAAATAGTAGCATTCCTTCGGTAAAATTTAGCAGCAATAACTCGGCCGTAATCATATATCCCCATTAATAGATGTAGTTTTCAAGTCTTTGCATACTTTGCCTATGACGTCGTATGCCTTCTATAGAATGCCTAGGCAATGTCTAAAATACCTAGCCCAATTATGAAATAAAAAGGATATTTCTTATTTTACCAAAAGTAGCTAGGTAATGTATGTGAAATGCCTAGGCATTCTATACAATACCTGATTTTCATACTTTGCCGGTAAAATATACACTAAACTTGCTCTGTGCAAGTCTATGTTATCACTCTGTTTTTTATCAAATCCTCCTGATGATGGGGGAACACCCGAAAGCCGTCGATGACCACAAAAAGAAGCAGGCTATCATGGAAAATAACTCTGATGCTTTCCAGTTCTGCGGAACCAATCACAACAACCAACGTAGTTAAAACAACTCTTGAAAGCTTTGCAGAGTTATTGATTTCGTTTTTTTTTTCTTTTCTTTTTTTTAAAGGCTCTTCAGATGCCATTTTTGTTATTTCATTTATAAGACGCTACCCCTAAAAGTTTTCTGATTAAAATTTGTCTAAAATGTTCAGTTACTGGAATCTTCTGCGGAACAACTTTCTATCTTAAAATATCAATACATTTTATGGTTATCACGATTGCTATGTGGTCAACAACAGCATGATGGACCACTTGACTAAGATGAATTGCGTGGCAACTAGTTTTGAATCATGGCCTTCAGTTTGTTCTATGTAAGATTCGTGAATGTGTGTAATAAAGGATAATTTATATCTGTTATCCACCTAAGTTGTAACATCAGGCGCTCCGGAAAAATAAAAAACAGGCATTACTATCTTTTTTTATGAACTGCTAATTCCTTTAATAATTAAAAATTAAAATATAAAATGATTATTGTATGCAAGGATGAAAATCCAAAAAAGAAAATCACTTATTTATGTAAATAAATTAATTAAAATTTCTTTATATATTTTATATTCTATACAATAAATAATTAAAGACAACAATTGCCAGGTTATGCACATACATACAAATGAGAACAAAAAAATTATTAAACGCAGAAGCTTATTGTTATTTTTTTTAATTAATGGATGTTAAAAAAACTTGTTTTTAATATATACTTCTATAATTTTGTTAAAAATATGTATTTAATATTAAAAGCTAAAAATATGTTATCATATAATTGCACAAAGAACTAGAGTGGGGTTCACTGACCGAAAATTCAACATTTGTAAACAGCTATTTATATATATAAAAAATGGGGTCGAAGTAAAAAAAAAAACGGGTAGTAATTGGTTAGATAACATGGGAATGATAATGAGTGAGGTAAGGTCAATGCCCACTAACCAAAATATAACCTTGTATACACAAGAAACTGACCTGGCCCAATCTGTTAATGCTTGATACATTTTGTTATTACTTCCTTTTATTGTTCATCAAAGTTTAGCAGTCGTAACCAATTTTTAGAAATTGAAATTTCACCGGAAATATAATGTTTTGATATCCATTGAGTATGAAAAAAAAAAAATCCGGTGCGAAACACTCACACAAACTTTCTCTTACTTTCTCTTAGTTTTATGAAATTGTAATTGACAAATTGTATAGTTATTATAACAAATTTGATGAAATTCATTGGTGATTTTTATGGAGAAAATCGCGAAAACTGAAAAAAAAAAACTGTTCAGCCAAAATACGCACTTCCGGTAATCTGATTTTCTTCAAACTCGAAATCTTGACAACATATTCAATTTTAATTAATATTATTTAGTTGATAGAATTGTGTAATAAACTGAAATAGTACTTTAGAGGAAATTCAACCCCCCATCCTACCCCCCTAACTGCCCTTAAATGAATTTTACCGGGGGAAATATTTCCAATAAAAATTGTAGATCTTTGAATGTCTAGTTGATATAACAAGTTTAAATAAAATCGTTGGAGCTGTTTTTGAGTAAATCGGAAAAAAGTGAGAAAAAAAACATTCAGTGAAGTGGTACTTCCGGTTGAGGAATTTTTGACAGATTCCCCTCCTGTTGGATTCCCCATGGTGATACCGAAACGGTATATCAAGTTTAAACTTCCTATGATTTTTCGTTTTTTAGGTATGCTGTTCACATAAAGACAATCACATACACATACACACACGCACACACACACACACAACACAGACCCTTTTCTAAACATGTATTTCCGGTGAAATCTCGATATTAAAAATTTTTGACACAATCATAATACTTCCTCTTAGTAGGAGTAAGAGAAAGTGAAAAATGTTTTTAGCGAGCGGATGTGTGAACAAAATAACTGTGTTGGTATCGTTTTATGGATACCGGAAGTCGGAGTGAGGAGTAAGTGTTGTTAGTTAGAGAGATTAGAGAATTGATATTCGCAATACGAACTACTGATTTTTGAAAATAAACTATATTTAAACAAATAATTTAAAGTGTATTGAAACAGAAAAACTAAGATGCACAATTGTAAATGAATATAAGAACTATGAAATGAGTATCAAATATTAAAGAAGCAGTGTTAAAACCTTAAATAGGGACTCGCGATGTGTGATGGTGCTTCTGATCTTCTTTCGTACTGGCACTTAACTGATTGATAACTCCGACTTAACTGATCGATAACTCGTACTTAACTGATCTGGAACTCCAGTGGAGCGACGTTTATATTTGCATCACTCACACATCGGCTGATGTGTAAGTACGTGCCACACTAAGACATCTCTCGTAGTATATTGACCCAAGGGGAGGTCGGTAGTTAACAAAGGCTGTTTTGGCCGGGGTGGCGACGCTTTGTTAACAGATGGTGGCCAGGTGGCCTCTTGAGTGTACATTGACCGTTGTATGAAGGAAATACAAAAAGGGTTTTGCGGCGGTTCTCTTGACTGTATATTGACCCCTGTTTGAAAAGGTTTTGCCGCGGTTCTCTTGACTGTATATTGACCCCTGTTTGAAAGGGTTTTGCCGCGGTTCTTGACTTGCATAGCGGCTGGCTGGATCCTTTTCCAAATTCCAACCACTAGTTATAATTTTTAAATTTATTTAAAAATTATATCTTCTTTCTTCTTCTTGCCATCACACCACAATAACCACCAAAACGTAAAATACCCGGGAAACTCAAACTGTAAAATTTCTTTTAGATTACCATCACTTCATCTGCAAATAATATTTTGGTAGAAATCCATTAATCGGAAAGTGCGCTTTATAGAATGATTTTTTTCGAAAATGGCTGGCACGCTTTTTTTTTTTTAAGTTGGTATACTAACTATATAAGTACATGCATACCTATCACTTCTATTTGATCAATTTTCCAGAAATACAGACTTTTGTAAGGTTCTGAGGAGTTGCATCTTTCTTAAGCTTTCTTCAAAATTGCAACTTCATTATTTAATCTATAGTTTGGTTATCTGTATTGCAGGTGCATAATGTATGTAGGTGCATTAAAAAAAAAAATAGAATCCCAAATTTAGTTTTTTAAACTATATATTTATTTATTTACAATCAAAATATATAGGCCAGCGCTCACACAGAACTTTACACATAGTGGTAAACAAAAGAGGAAAAATTAGAGGTCTTGATGGAGACGGAGTTTCGGTCTTCTTGATGAGGTAGGCTCGCCTATGAGGTAGTGTCTGTTAATTTGGCCATGTGTGTGTCCGCAATATCAAGTTCTCTGTGTATTTGAGTGTTCCTAATAAACCAGGATGAGTTGAGTGCTGGTCGTAGTACTTTGTTCTGAATCGTTTCGTCAGTGTGTTGCAGGCTGTATCCACACTAGGTAGGCGTATGTCAGAAGATGTCTGAGAAGCGTTTTATAGAGTAGTGCGGTGCAGGAGTGTTTGAATGGTGTGTTTCTGTTAATGAGTGGGTAGAGCTGTTTCAGTCGGGTGTATGCTTGTTGTAGTTTAGTGTTAATGTGTAGTCTCCGGGTAAGTCTTGTGTCCAGGATCACGCCGAGTTAGGGCACTCCTTGGTACTTTTGTTTCCAAGGTATTTCTTGGTTTTTGATATGCAGTATACGAAGATTCTCATTCCGAAACCGTCGCAGAGCGAAGATTTTCGCCTCAGTTTTGGAAGCGTTTAGCTTTTACCAGTTAACTGGAAAGGCTACTTTTTACAATAGGTTTCTGAGTTTTTCTGTGAGGGGGGCCGAAAACGGCTCTAACGATTTTGAAAATCATCAGTTGCTTTATGGTTTCCCTTGGACCCGCCTATTTACGTAGCATACTGATGCACCAGTTTGAAAGGATTATATTATCATTTTTGGAGTATTTAAAAAAAAAAAAAAAGAAAAATTAATATTAATTTCTCAACCTTTCAGTTAAGTTATGAAAAATTGAGCAAACTTGTAAACAGTAATTTATTTAAGTTTGGTCGCGTTTCTAAACAATAGTAGCAATTATTGTTTATATTTTTAATTTTTTTCAGTTTCACTTTCCTACTAATCATTTTGTAAACAAAGCCAAGCTTTTACAAAGAACTGAAGGCTTTAAAATAAAGTTTATTGTATTTTAACTACCGTAACGGAACTGCGTCATAGAGAATATGTGACAATACTTTTTAATATGAACACCAATATCATGATTTTCTTTTATTTTCTAATTTACTAAATCCGTGAAGTGTTCAAACTTCATTACTAAACATATTTCCACATACGGCTTTGCCAACTACCGTAAATCCTTATTTTTTTTTTTTGACAAAGATTAAAATGTATTTGGAAACTATTCCTCATTGTTAATTTAAGGGTTAGTTTGACTGGAGGTGACTTAAATTGAATTAAATTTATAACATTAATTGGAAGATACTTGTGGAAGTACTGAGATAATTATTTTGCAAACTCTGTTACATACGATATTTACAGATCTTTATGAAGATTACAGATGGATACAATAAGAAATTTGAAGTGCAAACAACTTTATCTCATTCCAATTAATACAATTCAATTAAGAAATTTGCATTAAAATTGCATTGTTTACAAAGTTCAGTTTGGTTAACCATGAAAAATAAGGTGGAAAGAGTTTATAATTTTTACCTAAGCTGACCTGTCAAGTGCCTCCAGTCAAAACCAACAAAGATTATGCAGTTCAAATTTAAACTTACAGACATCACTCTCAAAATCCTTCTTTTTTTCTGAAAAATTTTTCAAGTGAAAGTTTTTTATCTATCCAATGAGTATTTTCAAGTTTTTAAGAAAATTTGTAAAAACTTAAACAACTTCTTCTGTAAAGTAGCACTTCCGGTTAACCGAATTCCTTCAAATTTTGAATTCTTACAATGCTTCCAATGTATATTAATGTTACGTAATATCTCTCAATGGCAGCTAATAAACCACTCAGTCATTTTAATCATTTTAAGTCTGTCGGGCTAATGACCAAAGCCGTCGAGACGTCCAAAATAAAATAAGAGAAAGATTTGTAGTTGTTAAACAGACAGGTAATATATAATTGTTCTATTTGATTATATCCTCCTTTTTATAGTAGTGAATCAGATAGTAAAAACTATATATATATTTTGATATTACTTGTAAACCAATTAAAACGGCTACAGAAAAAAAAAAAAAATTAATATTCAACGCTTAAGTAAATTGCTTTTTATTTCATCGTTCAATTACCCCACACCCTCTGCTGTGCTACTGTGGTCAGTATTTATCGGAACTCGAGTGTGAAAAAATACAGCTTTTCCCTCATTTGTTCTTAAATAGCTGTTTAATTCAGGTGTGGCTTTTTTTCCATATTAGTACTTCATTTTGTTACCAGATTTCCACTCAAATCTCAGGACCCTGCTCAAACAAGCAGAGTGAAATATCACAGATTATAATTACAAAATCATTTCACACATATTTCGAATTTCTTCATTCCTACTTTATGCCATGTACATTCTGCGATACATGTCAGTTCTCTTTCTGTTTTTTGAATAGATAATAGAATAATAACACTTGAATATGCTGAAATAATTGGATAATTGAATTAATTTGTCTATTTGCAACAACTGAAGAGAGATTGAAGAATGCGAACTCAGATATGAGTGTTTCTTGGAGCTGTACGAAACAGTATTACTATACTGCCAGTTTTGATGATTGAGTTTTGAATAACCTACTTTTGAGGTCGTCAGAGTACAGGAAAACTATTTTTTTTTTAGAATCAGCGTTTGGATTATTGAAGACCGGAAAAATGTTGCGAGTTCAAATTAATAAACAGTTTAGAAATCTTAAAGAAAACCAATATGAGCTATTCAGAAAGGTTTTAAGGTCTCGTGATTCTGGTGAATCTGGTGTGAAACATTCATACGACTTTTTCTTATTCCAACAAATTGCCACCCTTCAAGACTTCAAGTACCCTTTCAAGGCAAAGCCAGAATGAGAATCCATAGGCGGCTGCAGGGGCCACTCACCCATTACCTCTAGGCATGATCGTAGTAATAACAGGGTGATCGAGGAAATTAAGGCTGACCATTTACTGTGCCAACTGAAAGGATATTTCCAGATTGAATTTTACAGAAACTTCCAAATTGCTTAACCGAATAGTGGCGAATGGGACAGTGACCCTCCCCCCCTCTGCTCGTTAATTCGGTCTGTCTACAGAGGCAGGCCAAAGCTTAAGATCAAGGCCAGTCTGGGAAAAACGCCACGGTTTTTCAGGCTGAAGTAGTGGCGCCGTTACACTTTGCGCTAAGGAGATTCTAAGGCAACGATTGGAGAGAAGTCGAGTGGCCTTGTACTCCGATAGCCAAGCAGCCTTGAAGGCACTTTCCTCATACCACAAGTCTCGAGATTGGTGTGGGACTGCCTAACTTCCCTATCTGAGGTGGGTGTTCAGGACATGAAGGTTTTCTGGACAACGAGAGGGCGGATGCCACGACTTCGAAGGATACCTTTATAGGCCCCGAACCCTTCTGTGGGATGTCGAAGAGCCTAATTCAATTTTCTATCAAAGGTTGGATAGAAGAACAGCGTCTGTAATGGTGGTAGAGAACACCAGGATAGAGGCAGGCAAAACTCTTTATCAAGAGACATTTGCCTAAATTTACCAGGGACCTACTGAACCAGAGTGGAAGTGATATAAGATTAATATGGGTCTATTGACGGGGCATGTAGGCTGAATGGGCACATGCACCAACTACTCCTTGCAGACAATGCCGATTCTGCAAAGTCGAGGAAGAAACCCCGTAGACGTCTTCTGTGAGTGTGCCGGCTTGAATAGGGCAAGATTTAGGTCGCGGTGGAACGAGGCTCGCCTCCCCTTTTGTCAATCTAATCTAATCCAATAAATGAAATTAAAAAAAAAAAACATTAAAATAGTAATGTATAGAAACGTTGGATCATAAAAAAGGTAGTAGGGATTATACATAAATGCCAGTATAGGCACTGTGGACGCCCTTTGTTTCAAGATTTATTCTGAATTTGGAGAAAACTTTAGGTGAAAAATATACAATTTTTTTTACCTAAAAATATCTAACAACACATAAATTGAAATAAATAAACAATTTGTCTATTTAAAAAAATTATAAGATAAATATATATATTTTATAAAGTTGTCGGTAGTAACTGTTGATTACTAAGTAGCTAAATAGTAGAACATGAGAATGTGATTCAGATATTTATTAAAGATATTTACTAGTCCGATACTTAAACTACAAATCTATTTAATAACGCGGCTATTATATTTGATTTAAGTTTTGTTTACGCCTCCTTCGAGTTTTTTATTTATTTATTTATTTTTTTTTATCATTACCTAGATACATTTTAAAATATTTCTAACGGTTTTTGCTCTTTGTTTACATGGAAGAAAATAGAGAATTTATTGTTGGAACACTTTCTCACAACTTTTATTTTATGAAACACGTGTCCTGGTCGTATTTTTAGTGTTAGGGTTAGGTTTTCTGTTTTTATAGAATTTAAGTTTTTTAATTAACCGTTAAGGTTATTCTCATTTTCTTGAAAATATCCTAGTTATAAAGAAAATTGATAATTAAATAATCGAAATTATTGAAAGACTTTTTTCCTTTTTACGAATTTCTTGGCAACTACCATAACAATAATTTACTTCAAGACTTGGAATATTAACAATTTTTGAGAATCCTAGTTATTTTTGTAATAGAAATTCCAGCGCTTCTTAAAAAATCTATTTAATCTTTAAAATTATTTTTTTTATAAAAAACAGTCAAGAAAAAAAAAATCGCGTTACAAACAAAAAGCAATTTCCCTGATATTTTCAATCGCTGCAATAAAAGGGATTTCTGGTTTTGACAGTAAAAGATTAGTGTAATACAGTTCCTTTTAAAAATAGGACTCCCCCCTTAAGGCAATTCTTTGATTTTCATTTTGCTTTGAAAAAAAATGTAATGTATATATGAATTTTTTTTTAAATATAGTTTCCCCCCCATTCCCATGAAACATTTTTACTTTAAGTTTAAAGGAAATCAAAAGATTAAAAAAAGATATTATTACAAAATATGATAGTAAGATCCATCATATTGTTTGTTATTGGCAGTAAAATTAAAAAAAAAAAAAAATATATATTGTAGATATTTTGTTCTTAAAAATAGAACATATTTGATTATACATATTTTTTTTAAATTTTTTTCTTAAATCAAGTTAGAAAATCGATTTGTCAAGTCATCTCAATTTTTTTTAATCCTTCATTTAAAAAAAAAAAAAAACAAAAAAATAGTTTGAGTAGAAGATTTTCTAGAACGGGATTTCGGGCCGAAGAAAATTCCATTTCCTTAATCATTTCCCCTTGCTTATATCATCATCATCCTTTGCCCTCCTCCAACTTCGTTAAACTGGTTTCCTTTAAGAATTAAATTTCTATTAACAAGCGTTAATATTGGAAAAGTGAACGATGTTAGTTAGGTAATTAATTTTTTTTTTTTAATTATAGAATCTCCTATATAGAATATTTTCTACGAAGATTTTTCACAGTTTTTAGTCATAAATTTTCTATAAATCTGGAAGTTATAATCAATGTTTAGTGGCCCTTAATATTAATAATTCAAAAGCTCCTTAATTTTTGTCTCAGCTATGTTTCTCTGAAATAAAACTGACAGATCTCTACATACCTATATATATTTCTTAAAATACGACCAGAGGAAATCATTAGAGTTATTTCCTTTAACGGAAATTTTTAATTATTTCAAATTTGAGCGTTCAACCAGTTTTCTTATTTTAGCCATTTTCATTTTCTTTCTATCTCTCAATATATTATTTTCAGCGATTTAAATAATTGTTCATAAATTATTAAAATAAAATAAAAAAATCTGGTGTGAAATACTCACACAACTTTCTCTTACTCCAGTTTACACTTGAAACTCGGGATTTCGGCCATCTATTTATTTCTAATTAATTTTGTTTGGATGGTAGAATTGTATTCAACTATGATAGCACTTTATAGAAAAACATAACCCAACCCATCCTCCAAAAGTCCGCTTTAATGACTTTACCAGAAGAAATGTTTCAAATAAAAGTTGTAGCATTTTATATGCGTAGTTCACATACCAAGTTTAAAGAAAGTAGTGGGAGTCATTTTAGAGAAAATAGCAGAAGAGTGTTAACTACTTCTCTGTAAATATGCACTTTTGGTCATCCGATTTTTTTCAAACTCGGAATTTCAACAACATATTGAATTCTACTTAATATTATTTAGATAATAGAATTGTGTAATGATCTGAAATAGCACTTTAGAGAAAAACCTAATGCCTCCTACCCTTTCCACAAAAGTGCCCTGAAATGAATTTTTACGGAGAAATTGTAGCTCATTGTATGTGTACTTGATATATCAAGTTTCAAGAAAATTATCCCGAGCCATTTTTGAGAAAATCGCCAAAAAGTAAGAAAAAAAAAATAGTAAAGTGGTACTTCCGGTTGAGGAATTTTGACAGACAACGTACTATCAGATCCCATGGTGATATCTAAACGGAATATCAAAAACGGTTTTTCGTTTTTGAGCTATCTGTTCATATACACACACACACACACACACAGACCAATTATTAAAAACCACTTTTTTGGATTCAGGGTACCTCAAAACGGATATTTCCGGCGAAAACTCGATATCGAAAATTTGGCACGATTACTATACTTCCTCTACTAAGAGTAACAGAAAGTAAAAAAAAGATACGGTGTGATGCACTTGCACAACTTTCTCTTACTCTAATTAATACAACTTTTAATTAAGAAATTTTCTTTAAAATGGCAACGTTGACAATATTTTGTTTAGCTGGCCATTAAAAAAGGAGGTAGGAGTTATACTTAGACTTGTTTGGAGCGCCACTCTTTTAAATCCAACAAAGCTAGTGCAGTTTAAATTTTAAACCTAACCGACAGACTCCCAAAAAGCCCTACTAAAATTTAAAAAAATATGTTACCAATAAAAGAGATACGTTTTTGTGTAAAGTCGCATAATTTCGGTTAACCAATTTTTCTAGAAAATTTAATATTCTATCCTTGTTTTTAAACAATAATTGTTACGCCCCTTAACTTCCGGGGCACAGAATAGGTGGCAGCTTTCTCAGAGGAGAAGGGGGGGTCTGTCGTAGAGAGATAAAAGTTGAGCGCCACGGCGTTTTTAGTAAAAGAAAGAGGAAAACGACGAAACCCACATAAAAAGAATAGAGAAAAAAAAGGCGAATAATAATAATAAGTAAAAGGATAAAGGAAAAAAAAAAAAAATGATGTGGGCAAGGTCCGGGATTTGAACCTGCAAAGCCAGCGGCGTGAGGCCAACACGTTACCTGTACACAACTGACACAAATATGACAATGCTGGTTTTATTTGAATCAACAGTCTATTGTAGTTCAGCGCCTGCGCTCTGTATCACCAAATAACCTATTTTCTTAAAAGACAAATTTAAATAAATAAAAAGGCTTTACCATTAAAAGTTAAATTCTCAGTTAACAAAAAAACGAAAGCGAAAGAAAAACAAAATCAATTTACAATACAAAAGAAATTGAACAAATCTTATTTATTTAGGTATAAATCAATACTATAGAATTTGGTAATATTACAAACAACAACAAAAATAATGGCCAAACAATTTTCTTTAGACTTTCATTTCTTAACTCAAATCAGATTTTGACTTTCAAATAAATTCTATTTAAACGGTAATAAATGGTAACTAGTATTTAATTACTGAATAATTTAATTATAAAGTGTTTGCTGCTGGTAAGATATATTATTGTCCACTCAATTTTGTAGATATTTAGTGGCCTCTGTTAGATCAATGAAGTTAAAAAAAAATTAATGAATGTCTGTAATAAAGTTTTTATAACGTTCCTGTACAGAATTTTTATTAATAGGAAACTCACTTTTTCATAAGAGTACGATCGTACCTGTAAATAAGCGCTTCTTATAAGTTCCTTTTGGGAAGGCTAATGGATTCCGTCTTTAAATCCCCTTTCGAGTATTACACCTCCTCTTCTCAAGTTTCCGGAAGTTCAAATTAGCGCAGAATTCAAAATATTCTATATAACCACAAAGGAATGCCTTCTCCTCAGACTCTCATTCTACACTGCTCTCATTTTTTTTTTAAATTCAAAATTTTCGCCGTTGCTCCTTTTCTCCACCGGTGCGCTAGTGTCGTCTTCTTACTTCTAAAAATTGTTGGCCCCCTCACACTCAATTTGTTATTTATTATTATCAACTATATTTATGAACACAAATTAAAAATAACAATTCAATTCAATTGTACATTCGAATTATTCTATTTCCCTTTTTTTTCTTATTGATTTGATTATCAGTAGTCAATAAAACCAGCATTGTCTTTTGTTCAGTTATTGTTCTTTAGAATAGTTTCTGTTATTTTTGGCTGACTTAAAGTCGTTACAAAATGTATAATGAAAGTTGTAAAAAAACCATGCAGTACTGAAGTGTGGTACTTTATGGAAAGTTTGACGTTATTGTCCCCTCAGAAACCCTCCCCAAGAAATCAATTTTTCCGTGAATATAATCTTGTACAGTATCTGTCACTGCAGAACATTTTTGTATTTTGTAATACAAGAAGTGGATGGTCCAGAATTCCCACTGGAAATGGACGCGCGTTAAAGCAGACATGTTGAGAAGCGCCACCTTGCTTGGAGTCACACGGAATACTAGTGTGACAGGACATAATCGTCCGAATGCGACATATACTGACTTTAAATGAGTCGTTAAATCGTATGAAATCGCTCTTATCGTCTTCCTTTGTGAAAGCGTTAGAACTAATGTAAATATATTTTGTGCTCATAGCTTCTGTCCCGTCCACTTTCATCAACATTTCATGAGTCTCTGTCACCGTTTGCACACAATTTGTAGCAGAACTTGATCTTTCTCTCGTTGCTCCATTGCACTGTGACCACTACCCTCTCTCTTTGGCAACGTTTAACTGCTCATAGCAGGTTTATATATACTTCACACTAGGTGGCGCTTCTCACATGTCCCTGGATAGTTACGCGCTTCTTGCAGCTCAGTCCCATGTTGCCACAAGGGATATCGGACTATTCACTAAAATTTGTGAGACATACCTCATATTGTGTGCTGTGTAATTCTACAAATAACAAGATTAACTTGGAGGTATAAAAAAATAATGAACAGTAAGACTTCCGCATGTTAGTCACCAGTAATGATTGTCTGGTTGTAATATGATACTCTGTATAAGATTTGAATATGAAAATACTTTTCGTTACAAATGAACTACGTATAATCGTATGCAAATGGGTTTGTGTGTTGTTACTTAAAAAAAAAAAAAAAAAAATCTGACATGAAACACTCACACGACTTTCTCTTTGCTGTTGTCAATATAATTTATATTAAATAATAAATTTTTTATAAACATCAAATTTTAATCATTTCCCCTAACATAAATATAGAGGAAGTGGGGGCCAAGAACGTACCCATTGCTTATATTGTAATCCAGAAGAGAGACCAGTAACATTGAACCAACCCTCATATAATATTTGAAATTTAACGCCACAATTTCCACAGAACTAACTGAAATTAATTTTTTCCGAAAAAGTTTACAAATTAAAGTGATAGGCTTGTGATGGATCCGAAGAGAGGGATCTAAAGCAGAGAGAGAGAGAGAGAGAAAGAGAGAAAATTGAGAATCTCACTCGCTACTTAGGCCAGACTAGAGTGGGAGACTCTAAATATATACAGCTGCAATAGCGCTGCTGAGCACGGTTTTTAGAACAGTTTATATAGCAGTTACAACGCGTCAGCAACCAACTCACTCCCTTCTCTTTACTCAATCTAAATCTCTAATTGCTTATTTACGTGAAAAGTGCTAGCAGTTTAGTGTCTCTATTTTTATTATACAGTGTTCAGCGTTCATTCTAGCTTATTTCTTAAAAATCCTTCCTCACTAATTTCTAGCCTTCTGAAACCTACTATTGTCTTATAAATCTGTGCAGTTAGTACTTCAAGTTTACAGGAAATCGTTGTAGTTTTTTTTTTATTGAGAAAATTCCAAAACACTCAAAAACCTATTCTGTAAAGTTTGATGCACTTCCGGTCCAACAAATTTTCTTCAAATTTGGAATGTTTCTATTAATATTATATAGGTGATAGAACCATTCATTGTACTGAAGTGGTACTTCAAAGTCAAACTTAATATTATTAACCAGCTATCCTTTTGACCAATAAATTTATTTTAATATTATTGGTTAATAATATTGATTTATAAATTGATTAATAAATTTATTTACAAAAAAAAAAATAGAAAACTTTTTGAGGGTTAGCAGGTTCAAAAATCTGACAGATCTTGATTCGACGTTTTGAAAAATTATATTTTCATATTTTCAGGTTACAAGAAAATATGATTATAATATATTTTTTGAAATATAAAAACCACAATGTAACCTACCAAAAAATTTGTTTTTTCACTTAGTTGATTACCAATTAATGATAAGACAACCTGTAAGTTTAGACCTTTTTTTTTATTGCTATTTTAATATGTTTATTTCAAATTTCTTTTTTTATTTTTTGTCTATTTTGTTAATACATTAATATTTTTGAATATGTAGACGGGTCCGCAATGCTGGATAACATGTGGTATTTTATCCGACGTAGTATACATATTCCATTTGTTCCTGACCGGTTCCGGATTTTCATCCATCGTCAGAGCAAATTCACCAAGTTCGTGTAAGATAGTTCACTTCAACTAGTCCCTTCACACTCATACTTGTTGGTTTGTTGGTTGTATATAAGTGTAGGAGGTATTAATGTAGGTTACTATCTGTGTGTGTGTGTGTGTGTGTGTGTGTGTGTGTGTGTTTGTGTGAGTGTGTGTTTAATGACAAAATGGAATTATTATTAGGCTTTTATACTTAGAAATTAATAGGATCGTTAAGTATGCTCAGTGTTTTACTAAATCAATTTTATTATCCCTCCTTAATAAAAATGATTTGACAATACAATGAGCATACTTAACAACACTATTAAAATTTAGTTATAAATTATTCTTCATAACATACTATTTCTAATGTCTAATTATAATTTATAATAATTCCACTTTGTTGTTGTGATGGTTTGTTCCGCAGAACTGGAAAGCATCAGAGGCATTTTCCGTGGTAGCCTACTTCATTTTGTGTCATCGACCGGTTTCGGGCGTTCGGCCATCTTCAGGATGCGTTTGTAAGACAGTGACACACTGACTCTGTCATTGAGTCAGGTGTAAACTGAATTTGCTCTGTGCAAGTCTATGTTATCATACTGTCTGACAAACGCATCCTGAAGATGGGCGAATGCCCGAAACCGGTCGATGATCACAAAATGAAGCAGGCTACCACGGAAAATATATCTGATTCCACTTTGTCATTAAACACACACATAGTAACATAACCTTATAACCTCCCCACATATATATACAACCAACAAAGAAACAAGTGTGAGTGCAACAGAAACATTGCGTTGAAGTGAACTCTTTAGACGAACTTGGTGAATTTGCTATGACGATAGATGAAAATCCGAAAACGGTCAGGAACAAATGGAATATACATGCTACGACGGATAAAATAGCAAATTCATATTTTCTTATAGCCCAAAGATGAAAATACAACGTTCCGAAACGTTGCATTAAGAACTTATATTTTTGGCTAATCCAGTCACTTTTTTTACATGTTCACCCAGACTCTTCACAAAATCGACGTTAGCGCGAGATTTTGTAAAAAAAAGAAAGATAAATATTTATGCATGTAAGAAGTTTAAAGGAAAAATCGTTGAAGCCGTTCTGGAGAATCGTGAAAAACTGAAAAAAAATAAAAATAAAAACGCATTCAATAAAGTTGCATTTTTGGGGTTAATGAATTTTACCAGATCTCAGATGCGTCATAATTGCTTTCAATAATTTTTCATTTTTGTGATATTCTGTACACACACAGACAAATAGTTTGTTCCCACTCAGGGAACAACAAAACACGTATTTCCGGTGAAAACTCAATTTCGAAAATTTGGTACAGTCGGCAATACTTCCTCCTGCTACTAGGAGCAGCAACAGAAGGTAAAACATAACTCATACAACTTTTTCATGAAAGCAGTATTCACAGGTTCTAAATGAAATTTTCTTCAGTCTAAACTTTTTATTAAATATTTTTATCTGACTAAATGTTGTATTTGTGATCAGGACATATATTATATATTGATATGGCAGTTTAAAGTTGAAATTATCGTCGCAGTATCCCAGCACTCTACAAGAAAATCAATACTTTTGTTTATCGCGATCTTTTTGAAATCTGTTTCAAACGATTTTCGACAAATTGTTTATATATACTAACTACATGAATATCGATTATTACTTTAAACTGAAATTTTTTCTGAAAAAAAAAACTTATTTCTTGCAGGTCGAGTTCTGACGTTACGCTCCCCCACTAATCTACTTTTATCATAATTACGATCTCCTATAGCAATTTAATTTTAAAAGCAATTAAACATTTATTAAAGTTTCCATATTTTTTTGGGGGGAGAAAATTTTTAATTACGTGGGTAAGAAGTTGAAAAGAGAAACTTTTCTTTGTGAGTTTTACATAAAAGCTTGTTTTTGCATTTTAATTATTTTGGTCCTGTGAATTTCGTAAAACAGTTGCGGATGAGGACACACCAATATGAGATGAAAGATATACATTTAATAGATAGATTGAATTAATGAAACTAAGAATTTTTTCTTTATAAACTTATGAAATACATCATTATGAAACTTAAGATCCTAAAATAATTAAATCCTCCCTCAAATAATTAGATAGAAATATCCACCACTAACTAGACTAAAATTATACTAAATTTTTTAAAAAGTAATAAAAACATTAGATCTAATAATACTAATTCAGCAAATTAATTAATTAAATTCAGACAGTTTCAATTTAAATATTTAACTAGACCCCCCCTCACCTGGTGATAGAGGTTGTAATTTAATTACACTAATTTGTTGGTACTATTTATTTTATTAAATTATTATTTGTTATTTCATTTACATTTTTTTTATTTGGTCAACTTTTAATTTTATTTTTTCTTCTTGAGAAAAGAAGAAATTGAATTTTCTCTGGCAAATACAAGTCTAAAGCCTTTTGAATAGGAAAAAAAAGTGGTTTTAATGTAAGGCAGATGTAGGCGAAAAAGTTGTAGACGAAAGAAACTATTTTCCCAGGCTTACCATGGAATTACAACAAGTTCGTGATTGTAGGTCTCCTCACTGGGCTAGACAACGAATAGCCTGTGCAGGTTTTGTCAGAAAGAAAAAGAAACTGTACTGTGTCATTGTGAGAGGTTTCTATGGCTGAGACTTCCGCTCTTTGAAGAGGAAATCGCTTTTTTGAACCTTTTCCAGGAGTCTTTCTCCAGACTCCTAAATTTAATTAAACAGACAAGACTGGAGAGGGTTTTTGGGTGCCTAAATAGGGGTTACGGTGGCTTAGGTTTACAACCATAAAATGTTTATTATATTCGTGTACTCTCCAGTTGAGTGTTTTTGGAAAAATAATAATAATAAACAAAATCTAAGAAGGTGAAATTGGATATTCCCACTCAGGGACACTTATAGCAAGTATTCATGTTAAAAAAATATGTAAAATTTGAATTTAAAGAAAAAATTGTCATTTTTTTTGAATAAAACGTATGAGTTTGAAAGAGAAATGACCGAAATGTTATTAGAGATTTAGTGTGTTAGATAATGGAATTATGGATGGGAGAGAAACAGAAGATAAGATTTTAATACAGTAAAAATTTCACACAAGATTATTGTAATAAGATCAGATCTACTAGGAGGTCATCAGCTTTGCGTCTCATATGACAACAGCATCCTTAGCTAAATAGGAGAAGTAGAAGAATAGGATGAGGGTCAGAGTCCTTGTTCACTATAAGATTTCAAAATGCAAAAGTCAGCCAATCTAATTTTTTTTTATCAACGTATAATAAATAATATAGTTTATCATTTTAAAAGAAAAAAAATTATAATAATACAATTTTTTCACTAATTATTATTTAATTATTTTAATATCATAAATATCAATTTTATAAATTCACATTTATAGGTGCACAAAAAATCTGGTGTGAAACGTTTACACTATTCTCTCTCACTGCAATTTATTGACACTTGATTTAAGTAACAAATTTTCTACAACCTAATAATTTTTTACTAAGTGTTTGCTTATCGTCAGTTTTATATTCATTGGAGAATATCAGAGAGATTTTCCGTGGTAGTCTGCTTCTTTTTGTGATCATCGATCGGTTTCGGGCGTTCACTCAGGCTGTTTTTGTCAAAACCGTGTGATAACATGGACTTGCACAGAGCAAATCTATATTATCACACTGTTTTGACAAAAACATCTTGATGATGGGCGAATGACCGAAACCCACTAATAATAATAATAATAATTTATTTTATTGCTTTATGGCGAAACGCCTTAAGCAAGGAGTTTGGCCAGTGTACAGAAATACAAAATGGTCAGTATACAACAAAGAATAATACACAGCACAGAAATAAAATGAAATAATATAAACATCCTGTAAATTAATTAATTAATTAAATTATATACATAAGACGAACATAAACTACCACAAACGGTTTGTAGAACAGAAAATAATAAGTGTAAAATTTATAGACCAAGTTATAAATCACTGAACTTTCACTACTTGGAAAACTATTTAAAAAATTGAAACTGAATTACTTTACTTATTTTAGTAAGAATTGTAATATAAGTATATTAACCAAACAGAATATCATTTCTCAGGTATGGTAGTAGTTGGTTGCGTTTATTACTTTTATTTTTTAATTTTTTTAATGAGAATGTACTGACAAATAGGTTTACAGAAACTTCAAGCTTACTATTCACCAAGCATAAAACTTCTCAACTTAACAGCTTGTTTACAATAGTTGAAAATAGCAGTAATCTGTCCATTGGATGTAATTGAAAATAGCGCCTCAAACCATTCCTTTTCATTTTGGAAAGGCATTAGGAAACTGCTAATAAGGTGATCCCTTAACGGTTGCAATACTTTACATTCACAGAGAAAATGTAGTATAGTATCAGGTAATCCCATTTTACACATCATACAGACCTCACTAGCATCAAAAATATAGCTGCAATTATTTATATACAACCGGGTACACACTAACCTCCCAAGTCTCAATTGACTGATTACTCTTTTTTTCTTAATGCTGGTATTACTGTCTAAGTAAAACTCACCCGATCCAAAATTACTAACCAATCTATACATAGGGCTGTATTTACTATTCAGCACATTGTTTATATCCTCACAGATAATTTTATTCTTACATTTTTCAATTATGTTATTTTTTTCCTTCTTCAAAACAGAAACATCATGAGTTGAAACGATATCTAAACTACCCAAAGAATTTAACATGGATTGTATGAAGGAAATGAAGTTATGAGATTTATTTTTTCCAGATCTAACCCTTGTTCTATATAAAGCATTATAAAATATTCGCGGCAAACGGGACTCATCCATTTCAAACAGTTTAATCAAAAGAGAAAACATGGCCTTAAAGACAGTGGCTTTAACCGGCGTTAAACCGAATTCCAATCTAACAAAGGAGTTAAGTACATTTCTAGGCAGATTGTATAAGCTTTTGATACACTGCAGTTGTACGGATTCCAACTCGTCCAAGTAGTTATAAGCCCAGATTTCCGACGAAAATAGCATGGTTGGTTTGATTACTGAATTAAGTAATTTTTTCCGGGACTCGTGATTCACGGCCAACGAGTTAACCAAAATACCCTTCACCTTATTAAAAGCCACCCTACCCATTGATACAAAATGTTTCGAGGCCTGAAAAAATTTCCCAGTTGATGAAAAGGGGACACCCAAATATTGAAACCCACTAATGACCACTAAAAGTAGCAGGCTATCATGGAAAATATCTCTGTTGCTTTCCAGCTCTACGGAACCAACAACAACAACAATTTGGATAATCTTAACTTAATCAAATGACATTTTTGAGAAAACCATTGAACCACTGTTACACCGCTGAAGTATGAGTGTAACAGAAACATTGGCGGTGAAGTGAACTGTCTACACGAACTTGGTGAATTTGCTCTGACGATGGATGAAAATCCGAAACCGGTCAGGAACACTATAAATATGCATGCTGCGACGGATAAAATACCAGATATTATCCAGCATTGCCAACCCATCCACATATTCAACGAAATCATACTGTTGTAGTTGGGTCTGCAAAGCTTGGAAAGCATCAGAGATATTTTCCATGATAACCTTCTTCTTATCGACCAGTGGGTGTTCGCCCATCTTCCGGGATGTTTTGTCAAAAGAGTGTAATAATATAATACTTGCACAGAGCAAATTCAGTTTATACATTTAGTGAACGCGAGTATAACTTGGAATAACCATCATTGACCTAATTTTCTCTTCATTGACCTAATTTTCTCTTAACTAAATATTTATTGAAGAATTGTATATTTGAAGAAAATTTAGAAACTATGAGTTCTTTAATATGGTAATGAATAGCATCTCCAATATTATAATGAATAGCATTCAAAAAAGATTGGCATCCCTCTTCCCCCTCCAGAATACCCTAAAAAATCATTTTTCTCAGACAAAAAAGTAAAACTGTCAGAAAACAAAAATGATAGGGTTTTATGCTAAGTTTTGAAGCACATTCTGGTTCCGTTGTAGATAATGTTAACAACAGTTAAAATTCTTTACACAGTAAAAGCACTTTAAAAATCAAGTCTGTCATCTTCTCAGGAACCCCAATCTTAAAATCTACTTTCGTAGAAAAATGTTAGAATTAAAAGTGTTAGAACTACGAGTGTAAATGGATGAGCACAGTTGGTTGTCGGCTGTCCAAGATGCTCATCGGGGGGACCGGACAGGGCTATTGCTGTGTCTTTCATGGAACTCTCTCAGACATCTGGTTGGCTTCTTTACTGGACATTGTGGTTTAATGAGACATCTTTACGTAATGAGGCTCATGCTGGATCCATTTTGTAGAGTCAGTGAGACAGAGGAGGAAATACCAATCCACCTAATGACAGATTGCTTGGGTTATGAGGAAATTAGACTGAGGACCTTTGGTCTTGTAGAAGAGCTTAGGCTATTTCCCGTTAAGCTTAGTGTCCGATTTATTCGGGCTGCGGTGAATCTTAGATATATTAGAACCGATTCTGGACATTTGTTCTACAGTTCGTTGTTGTTTTTCTTAGGTTATCTATATAGGCCCAGTGGGGCTTTGGATAGCGTAGGGTTGGTCCCTGCCCACAAACAAATAATAATAATAAGAGTTATGAAGAAATTTGGTGAGGATCGGCCAAGAAAAAAAACATTTAATTATGCAACGTTTCGACAGAATTTCCTATCTTTATCAAGGCTTTAATATATAGATAGTCGTGAAGATGTGAAGAAAGAATTTTTAAACATACACATTTGTTACATCGGCGAAACATAAAAAGGAAAATTAAAAGTTAGTAGTGTTTTGTCTTCAAATCATCTACAGAAAAAAAATTGATTTAAGAAACACACTCACACATACACACACACACACACACACACTTACACACACACACCACATACCCACACATACACACACACACACACACACCAGGGAGTTTTTCCCTTCTATCTCAACTCGCCTTCGAATACAGCACATCGGCATTACATATCGGTTGACGCAGCTGTTATCGGAACATGGGAAAATGGCCGTATATCTATGTAGATTCGAAATCGTCCCATCCCCGGTCTGCTCTTGTGACAACTCTTCGGCTCAGACGGTGGATCATCTTCTGTGGTACTGCATCTGCTTACTTCCCTCAAGAAGTGCTTTCAGGCAGCGGGTAGTAACTCAGTCGGTGGATTGGCCGCCTGGCAAGTCGACTTTGCTTCAGCCTGAGTTCTTTGGGCACTTCAAAAAATTCATAAACGACATATTCAAATTCTTGAATGATTAGGGGGGAGAAAAAATAAAAAAATAAAAAAACTAATTATAAAAAGTGAAATATATTTAATGAATGATATTGCATGTAAATAGAATGATAATAATAATAATGAACTATAGATATGTAATGCCGATGTGCTGTATTCGAAGGCGAGTTCAGATAGAAGGGAAAAACTCCCTGGTGTGTGTGTGTGTGTGTGTATGTGTGGGTATGTGGTGAGTGTGTGTGTGTGTGTGTGTGCGTGCGTGTGTGTGTGTGTGAGTGTGTTTCTGAATGGCAACTGTCTGAAAAACGCATCCTGAAGATGGGCGAACGCCCGAAACCGGTCGATGACCACAAAATGAAGCAGGCTACCACGGAAAATGTCTCTGATAATAATGAACAGTTGATCCAATTTTTCATAACTGAACATTTTAGTGGTTCGAATTTATATTTCGATTTTATATTTTTATATTACAATATAAATTTGTTATAAGTATTTTAAAACATAAAAATATGTTGATGTATAAAGCTGTTATATGTACTTGTAAATTTCATGTAGTGCTCTTTGAGCGGAGCATGATGAGAAATAAATGATTGAAAAAAAAACAAAAAAAAAACATCACACACACACACACACACACACACACACACCTTATAGACCCACATATATATATATTATAACATTTATACTGCATTCTAGGGACCTCCTGGATTCCTCCTAGGAATTATTTGGTGTACAGTTTATTTCGAAAATTTGACACTACCCCAATACTTACACCTACAACAATAATAGAATGCGGTATTAAACTATTTTTTCCCCCCATTATTTTTGTATTGGTTAATTTAATGATTGTTACATTTAAATGAAATGTAAATTAACAACAATCAAGAGGTAATTGATTGTCATTGGAAACAAGTTAATCCACTTAGTGACAGGCGGACCAACTTTATAACATGGCACTTCATTTACAAACACAAAACAATGTTTTACAAAATTAAACAATTTCATTGCATAAAATTGCGTAAAATTCTAAAATAATTTTTACTTTTTCTTACGCCTAGTGAGAGGTAAAGTATTGTAATCGTGTCAAATTTTCGATATCGAGTTTTTACCGGAAATATCCGTTTTGGGGTCCCTTGAGTCGAAAAAAGTGGTTTTTAGAAAATAGTCTGTGGTGTGTGGGTGTGTGTGTGTGTGTGTGTGTGTGTGTATATGTGTATGTGTGTCAACAGCATAGTTCAAAAAAGAAAAATCGTAGAAAGTTCAAACTTGATATTCCGCTAAGGTACCACCATGGGATCAGACAGTAGGTTATCCGTCAAAATTCCTCAACTTTACTAGTTGGATTTTTTACTTTTTTGCGATTTTCTCAAAAATGTCTCCAACATTTTCCTGAAACTTGGCACATCAACTAGACATACAAAGAGCTACAACGTTTATTTGAAACATTTCTTCAGAAAAATTCTTTAAGGGCACTATTGTGGGAGGGGTGGGGTTACGGTTTTCTCTAAAGTGCTATTTCAGTTTATTACACAATTCTATCATCTAAATAATATTAATTAGAATTGAATATGTTTTGGGAATTCCGAGTTTGAAAAACTGGATGACTAGAAGCGCGTTTTTACTGAGAAGTATTTTCCAGTTTTCCTGCTATTTCCTCTAAAACGACTCCAACTATTTTCTTTAAGCATTTAATGTGAACTACACATATAGAAACATACATATAGAACAACATATAGAAAGCTACAACTTTCATTTGATTCATTTCTTTTGGTAAAGTCATTAAAGTGGGCTTTAGGGGAAGGGGGTTATGATTTTGCCTGACGTGCTATCATTGATTATACGATTCCACTGTCCCAACAAAATTAATTAGAAATAAATAGATAGCCACAATTCCGAGTTTCAAGATAATTAATAAACCGGAAGTGCGTTTTATGACCAGTTTTTGCGATTTTATCCATGAAAACACCGACGAATTTCGCTTAATTTGGTATACTAATTGTAAAATTTGTCAATCACAATTTTGAAAACTGGAGTAAGAGAAAGCTGTGTGAGTGTATCACACCAAATTTTTTTTTATAATAGTCGTCTTGAACAAAGCTAACTGAACAAATCAACAAATAATAAAATTATTTATAATTCATTTTTGCTTCAATATATCTATTTCCTGTTTAACGTTATATGGTGTAGATTTCGCTTGTGTTATATGGTCGAACGATCGCTTGTGGTGTGGTTCGCTTCTGAATCCAGAGCACAACTAATGTTTCAATAAATTGAGTTAATAAACTAATACCTACCTTTGAACGCTTTATCAAAGCATACCTTATTTATTATAATCGATGAATTTATAAGATCACATCCCGCAAGTGCAGTTCTCCGCAATTCATACAACGTTTCATCTCTTAATCTTAAATAAAAGAACTTCCAGTATTATGTGAATTACACAGAAATGTTTAAGTATTTTCTTAAAAACCATAAATCGTACTGAAGTGGTGTCCTCTAGAAGAAGACTCAACGTTTACTGTTCTCCTCCAACCTAAAAAAAACAGAAAAGTAAAACTATTCAGTAAAGTTGGCTCTTCCGGTTGATGGATTATTGGATCGAAACCTTTAAGGTGATACTTAAATAGTATATCAAATTTGAGCCATCAGCGATTTTCCGTTGTTGAACTCTCTTGTTCACATACAAGAGGCCATTCTTCAAAAAACAATTTTTTTTTGCACTCAGGGTGACCTCAACACCTTCAGTTTCCGATGTAAACTCAATTTCGACAATTTATTGGAATTCATCGCAATATATGCTCTTCTTACTAAGAGCAATAAATTTGTACAATAAAATTAGCTTTGCTAATAAAAAATGAATCTATTCTTTCATAGTAATTTTAAAATTATCTGAGGACAACTTTTTAGTGAATATAGAGACATGTTCATTGAAAAAACAAAAATGCATTTTAATACAAAATCTAAGAACAAAGTTAATAAGGAGATACATGTAATAAATTAGCTGTCAGTTGTTTGTTCGGTACTATATATACTCTATATATATATATATATATTTGTAGTAGATTACGGCCGCCCTAAACCTCCAGCTCCAACTGTATAATTTCAAACAACTGGCTGCCAAGCCTATTGTATGTAAAAAGTTTTAATGTTATATCAATATCTAAGATCAGCCAGTAGCTGAATATTATAGCTCTCCATTATTTAACTCACTACATTTAACTGTACCACCTTTAATAAATTATCTTGTTTTTTTTTTTAATATTAAGAAAATAATTTTGATGATTTCAAAAAATTCTTGAATTACGTCATTGCTCTCCATCCATTTTATTACTTCCTATGGCTGTAGGATGAAGTGAAGCGAATTATTATCATCTTAGTTTTCATTTGGAAAGTTTCTGCCAAATATTCTTCGCATTCAGCAAGCATATTCAAAATTCAAAAACCTGAGAAAAATGATGAATACTTCCTTATTGAAACTACAAATAACGGCCCGAATGAATTACCAATCACAAATCAATTTCAATTCGAAATTCCAGCTATATATATATATTGATGTTTTTATATGTATATATTTATAAAATTTACCGGTAGTTCTGCATTTTTACTTTCTCTCACTCCTAGTGAGAGGAACATTGCGTTTGTGTCACTTTCGATGTCGAATTTTACCGGCAAATCCACGTTTTGAGGCCTTCTGAATTCAAAAAAGTTGTTTGTATGTGAACACAGAACTCAAAAACGAAAAAAATCACAGAAAGTTCAAACTTGATATTTCGTTTATGTATCACCATGAGACCTGACAGTATGTTAACCGTAATTACCATTTACTGAATCAATTTTTTTACTCTTTTGCAATTTCCTCAAAAATGGCCCAAACGATTTTCTTTGAACTTGGTCTTTATCAACTACACATACCAAAAGTTACAATTATTATTTGAAATACTTCTCAGGGAAAATTTGTTTGAGGGCACTTTTGGGAAAGGATGGGGACAGATTTTCATATAAAGTGATATTTCAGTTTATTACACAATTCTATCACCTAAATAATATTAATTTGAATTAAAATGTGTTGTGGAAGTTCTGAGTTTGAAGGAAATCAGAAGACCGGAAGTGCGTGTTTACTGAATAGTTTTTCACTTTTTACGAATTTCGACACAATTTTGTAAACTGCAGTAAGAGAAAGTTATATGAAAGTTTCCTAATTTCTGAACATATTATCAGTTGAGTCAGTTTTCTAAGTAATCAAGGTTTCTAAGTTAGTTAGTTAGTTAATTATGGCTCCCCGGAATCCAATTGTAACCTTCATAAATTTGACTCTTTTTCTTCCTTTTTTACTCGCGATCTCTTTCTCTCTCTTTGAAAGTTGTTCGTAAAAATCGGTGAATCGCAATTATCACTTATCCTTTAGATACTTGTAGTTTTTTTTTTTAAATGTTCCGTCGGGTATAAGAGTCTCGGTTTTATAAGAACTTTTTTAATCTATGTCTTTCTTAAAAAAGATAGAGAGATGATATGTCTATAGCTTCTTGGTGAGCGGCAAAAGATGATATGTCCATAACTTCTTGGTGCCTTGTCTGGCCAGCCTGTCCGCTTCTTCATTATTGGGCATTGGCACGGGTTTGGTGTAGTGGCACGGGTTGGGTGTAGTGGCACGGGTTTGGTGTGTGGCACGGGTTTGGTGTAGTGGCACAGGTTGGGTGTAGTGGCACGGATTTGGTGTAGTGGCACGGGTTTGGTGTAGTGGCACGGGTTTGGTGTAGTGGCACGGGGTTGGTGTGGTGGTTATGAGTAAGGACGTGCAACTAGAAGGTCTTCAGTTTGATTCCTGCTTATTGCTGCTGAATTAATATTTACCAAAAAAATGCTAATAGTAAAGAATCGTCTGAAAAATAGGCATTATGGGCCGGCGCACCAGGCAGTATGTCCTGCAGAACAACCTCGGGGCCACGTTGAATAATATCACTTATGAGGTTTCTAATTTCACGACAGTGCCAATCTCCCTGCTCGATTAAAGCTGCCTGCGAGTCAGCAAAGAACAGAATTCTTTTATCCCTTCTTTTATGAAAATTTCTATGGCCCGTACCTCACCCTCAAAGTTACCTGCTAATTTACCTATTGCTCTGGACATCTAGAAATTCCTGCAATAAACTCCCATCTCTTCCTTCTGCTTTCGCACCAATGGCTGAGCTGTATAAACATTTAACCAGCTTGTGGCTGATTACAACTCTGAAATAATTTCTCTAATGCAAGAGATTGCATCTCGTAAATCGACATGTTTCTCTTAGAAGTCAATCTGATAAGCTCAAGCAGCCGATGTTATATAATAATGCTTTGCTGCAGTTGACAATTGATTCCCGTTCACCAGAAGGCAGGCCTCATTTCCTTTTTAGCCGTTCAACTTCAGCAGTATAGTTTTCTTGTGTCTCCAAGCTTATTAAGCAGACTAGTAAATATGTAACTATTTCCAATAATCAATGATTTAAAAAAAAAAATAATTGTTAAATAATCTATAATTGTGTGATCAATAAAATGATCGTTAAGTGGGTGGCGGGGGGTGGGTGGTTAGTACCCAGCTGGCTCTAGCTATAAAATAAAAAAATAAAAAATTGTAACCTTTATTTTTGTATAAGTTATACAAACTGAAACATAAACAATATTTGTGGAAGTAATAAATCAGACTTTAAACAGTCAATAAGATGAAATAGGATATGAAGAAAAACATTTTCACTCGGTCAAACCAATATTTTATTGTTGAAACACATATGTGTGTGGGTGAGCAGCGCGCTCTGGCAGTCAGAGAGAGAGAGAGCAAGGGAGAGGAAAAAGATTCCCACATACGCTGTTGACCCGGTCAAAGATGTTGCTACATTTCAAACACATATGCAAACATGCATTTCTTTTTTTATTTTATTTTTTTATTTTTCTCGTCTGTTGTATTTATTTTATTTTATTGATGCTTATCAGTTTTGTTGCAATGATTATATCGTTGTATTTTGTCATATTATTGTTCATTACATGAAATGCATACATTAGAGTTCATTGATGGAGTATGTAGTGTTGCATTATGACAGAAACATAGAATGGGAGGAAGTTTTGTAGCATGTGATTTGCTAAATAGTGATGATCGCGGTCGTCGAACTGCATTCAATTTTTTTTTTTTTTTACGCTCTAAGATGATATGTGAAATATTAAAATCACTTTTTCTTGCTTGCTGTTAATATAATTATATGGAAAATGACTAATTTTCTCTTTAAAATTCAAAATTTACTCATTTATGCAGGACATAAATATTAGAGATTTCGGGGCGATATATATCTCCAGTATAACAGCGCCAACATAACAGACAGCGCCAATACAACATTAAAACAATCTCATTTACGTAACTTTAACGCTCTAGTATTTTTTGTTTCCGAAAAATTATTGCTAATAAACATGTTGTTTATAGATCTTCATGGAGGTTTCAAGAACATCCATTGTAGTCTTTTCTAAGAAAATTCCAAAAAAAATAAAAATAAGCCTACAGTCACACTTCCATTGCGATGATGATGTGTGTTAACCGGACTTTCTTCAAATTTGTAAATAATTCTATCAATGCTTCAAATGTTGTAAAATAGATGTTGAGGTTTGGTCACAAAAAAAAACTCTTTCTTCAAATTTTCACTGACGTTTCGGAAATTTATTGCCTTCTTCAAAGGTTACAGAGCAAATAAAGAATACACAAAAATTATATATAAAAAAAAGGTGGGGCACTTATATTCGATAGAAGCGGTGAAGTGGGAAGTCCAAGCGTCCCTGCGAGGATTCCAAACCAACAACTTGGATTATATTCAGAACCAGAGACAATAAGAGCCATATTGCCTTAGATTCCGCACATTCGGGCACCCATTAATAATATTAAGTAATAATTTGTAATGACAATGACTTTGTTAAGTTTGCTTGCAATTTTTTTTTTCCTTTATGCCATTTTGCTCTTGATCTGCCTATATGCAACGTCCACGTTGTCTACAATTAAGTCGCGGGTGATGAGTAGGTCGGTGTGGCGACTATGGAGTTTACAGTCGGCCTTTTTTGTGTTCCCTTAATGCCTCTCGCAGTGACGCCCTGTAAGCCTAGAATGTCTAGCACCATGATTTTATGACCAAATCCACCTGGAGCTGGGCTAATTGTGTGTTTGATGCGATCCGACAAGGATGTGTGGGAGAGAATTAAGTCAGGGTGCGACTCGCTGTCACCAAAGCCAGGAACGTAGGGTCCCGGGTCTGATTGTCAATAAATTTGACTTCATTTGAATCAATGAAGTCCTCAATAATTTTCCCTACGGTATCCGTGCGGCGGTATCCCCACCTAGTGGAAGGGCCATTAAAGTCGCCACCGAAGATGCATCTCTCATCCCAAGTAGCCTCCAGCCAGCTTAAGTCTGGTCTATTATTAGGAGGGTTATAAACAACGATCGGCCTTGTGGTGGAAATTATTCCTCCAGATGTCTCCACTGCCTCCAACTTATCCAAATTGCTCATCTCCTTTCGTTTTAAAAACTTCACCACGGAGGATGAATATGATACCTACTAGGATGCCAGACGAGTTTCGCCTGGCTCTGGGAAGTGCGTAGACTTGGTAACTAGGCAGCTGAAAAAGATTCAGGTTATCTGTTGCCGCTCCCGCCTCGATCACCCCAAATAAATCTATGTTGAGTGATAAAATAAATACCTTCATTCTGTAGTTAAAATTATCAATACTTCAAATAATAGCTTCAAATTTATCATTAGTTAAGCCCCCGGCATTCCAGGTTTGTCGACACCTTGTAAAAGGCGGTTTGCGTGAGACACATTGTGTCTATTTGGCATGGTGTCGCAAATACGTTATAGTTGCGACAGTTGTTGTTCGTTTGTTCGTTTGGTTGGGTATCCAGGGGTCACATGAGAAAAATCCCAGGCGCGAACAACTTCACCCCCCACTTTTGCAAATAAGTGCTTGCAAAAAATTATTTTCAAATAATGAAATGATTTAAATTGATTATTTCCTACCGTTGTATAGATCAGCGTTTTCTCAACCTTTTTTTGGCCCTCGTACCGGTAAGATTTGTGAAAAATTTCGCGAACCGGTGATTTTTTTTTTAACGCAAAACTTTACTAGGTATTAACGAACTACTATGTACGTTAATTGTAACATTTTTATCATCATTTACTTACAATAAAGATAAGTAATTTGTTTTTTCGGCGCATCGGCAGCAGTCGTCATTAGCGCCAAGATAAGTAATTATTGTAATTATTATAATAATATAAATAAATAAACCTTTGAGAGAAATCCCAGAAAATTATAAAAAATAATCAGAAAATTAGTGCAAATAGAAACAATAAAAAAAAAAAATCAGTCCTCTGATTATACAAAATTAATTATCTATAATATTTTTAGTATTTAGGATTTTTATTGTTAATGAGAAGATTGCTGCTGCTCTTCTTCAATTAACTTTTCAATAATTGTAGGTTATAAATTAGTCAAGCTAAGTAGGATTGGTGAAACAACCGAAAGCCGATTTCAAAATTGTATTTTTTGTTAATATCATAGATGAAAATCCCACTTCATATAAATATGTTGCTGCGAAAGGGACTAACATTGTCATTGCTTTCTCGTGTAGTGATGGTTTGGAGCACTCCGTCCAGTTAAAAAAAAAAAAATGTGAGCATACTTCAGTGTTACCAACCTATAAAGACAAAATTATGGATTCTTGATCTTGAAATTATGGCATTAACGTAAAAAATATACAAAATTTTATTATTATTTTTTGAATAAGAATTTTTTTTTTAATATGGACAGGGAAGAAGCACCGTGGACCGGTGAAATTTTTTCGCGGACCGGTACCAGACTGCCGGACCAACGGTTGAGAATCATTGGTGTAGATAATAAAAAAAGTTTCTGCCCTCACGTGTTGGTCTAGTGGCTAGCGCACTCGCATTTGTTGCGAGAATTCGGAGTCATTACCGTGAGTGCAACAAAATCGTTGTTGGCCCAGCATCGTGAGAAAAAGTGAGTAGCGCACTCAAGTAGCGAAGGCAGGAACTAAACGGCGAGAGAACCGCGTTGTGCTTACCACATGACTTTCACTGGCTGTTATGACAGATTTATTACAAAAGTGATAGGTATGTAAAACTTAGTGAGCTAAATTTTGAGAAAATCGGTCGGTTGAAAAGATTTTGGGAAATTCTCGAATAACTGAAAAATTAAATCCTTTATTGAAGTGCTGCTTTGAAAGATTTCCACAGGAATTTTCCACACCGTTTTCTTTCCTAAGATTTTCATTTTTGAGATATTTATTCATTTACACAAACACTCACAGAGTGATCGCTAAAAATGTTTTGTTCGCACCTCAAGGAACCTCAAAACAAATATTTCCGGGAAAAACACAATTTCAAAAATGTTGCGCAATTTATACACGGTCGCGAATACTTCCTCTCTTACAGCAGTAAGAAAAAGTAAACATTAAAAACCTAATAAAAGTTGGTTGAACGGGGGTCAAGGGAGTTCAATGAAGAAATAACAGATGTAATACACAGAATATTGTTTGTTTCGCCCCCTCTCTCTCATCTCACTCTCTCACACACTCTATCTCTCTCTTATTATTATTTTTATTATTTTCTCCAACTATCTCATTCTGTCGTCGTCGTCCAAGTTAGTGATGCTGCTGACAAACAATGCATTACCACCTGACTCAGTAAACATACACACGCTCCACCACCACCTCGTGTTAGGGGAGGCGTACACCATTCTAAACAGTGAACCCCGTGTTTAAAAAAAAAGAAAAAAAAAGCATACCCCCCTACACTATGTTAGATTTGTACTCTAAACACAATATCTATGTACTACGCACACACACACACACACACATAAACTTATACACACACTTATATAAAATACTCCAGTTACTACTAGAGTAGGCAACCTGCTACATATTTCTCACGCCGTGGGAACATTTTGTTTATATATAGATATATTTTATATGTAAAATGTTTATTTTTTGTTTTTTTATTTATTTTTTATTTCTTTCTATTCTATTTCATTTTTTTTTTTATTTTGTAAGTTTTCGTCAAATAATGGAAGCGAAAGTATTACACACTAGTAATTTTATACACAGATCTTTTTATTTTTCTTTTCTTAAATAAAATTACCTACTAAAAATAATTTTCTCCATATGGTCACTATTCTTTTTTAAAGAAATAGCTAAGTACTAAGATTTACTTAGTTTTTAGATTATAATTTCATATTAAAACATCTGTTAACCAACATTCTGTTTTTTCCAGATAAACTAGGTGATCCACTTTTGAAATAAAAGATATTTGAGTGTGGTCCATCAAATTTGTTGATTATTGTTTAAGTGGGCGTAAACTATATAATTACGAGTAGGTGAGGAGTTGAAATTTCCTAAAAAACGATACTATTATTAGGGTCACTATTTTTTAAAAATACTCTATAATAACTAAATTATTATGGTCCATTCCATAATGAATTGACTGTTTTTTTTTTGGCCGGTTAAACGGATACATCAAACAATGTCTGCATGGACAGCCTATTATTAGAGGCAACGCTATTTATACTTACTAGTATTGCGATCAAGGCCAGATTTTCGAAATTGAGTATTCACCAGAAATACGTGTTTTAGGGTCTCCTGAGTCCAGAAAGAAAAAAAAAGGTATTTAGCGATCGGTTTTTATATTTTGTGTGTCTGTGTGTGTGTGTGCATGCGTGTTGTAAACAAAATACACAAACATGTCAAGTCGAAAGAATTTTCAAATTTCAAATTCCATTTAGGTACTAGCCATGGCATTTGACTTGAAAGGTTTCGAAGAAAATACAGCAACCGGTAGTGCAACTTTACTGAATGGTTTTTTTTTTCCTTTTGTTCGCGTTTTTCTCGAAAACGGCTTTAATGTTTTTCTTTAAAGTTCGTAATACTTATCACTATTATTTAAAATATTTTTCTTGCAAAAAAATTTATTTTATGGAGAGAAACAATAATTTATTTGGCAATAATCGCACACAGTAGACCTGTGGTTACGATGTTGCCATTGCGGGTGTTAGTGTAGTGGTTATGAGCATGGACTTGTAAGTGGGAGGACCCGCCAGTTCGAATCCCGGCGTATAACTGCTAAATTTTTTATTTGTTTATAAAATGTTATTAGTAAAGTTGGTGATTCCGCCCCCGTCCACGACACCTAATTTGGTGGTTGGTCGTTAAGTCCGCCTGAAAAATTAGACATTACTTTACTCTACACTTTATTTTTGAAAAACCAAGTGGGGCTGCTCAATTAGGTTGAGTTGCAAAAAAAACATAGCGTCGCTGATCAATCGACTAGGGCAAGTCACAAAATAATGTAAGATCGATACAAAACACAAATTTGTACACATATATTTAAACATTAACCGATAAAAGAAAACAAACACTACTTTTAAGCCTAATAAAAATTATTTGTTGCTGTGATTGGTTCCGCAGAACTGGAAAGCATCAGAGATATTTTCCGTGATAGCCTGCTTCTTTTTGTGGTCATCGACCGGTTTCGGGCGTTCGCCCATCTTCAGGATGCGTTTGTCAAACAGTGTGATAACTTAGATTTGCACAGAGCAAATTTAGTTTATGCAATGACTGGTCTTTAAGTGTTTTTGTTAAATGCCTAACTAGATCAAGAATGAGAGGGGGATGGTACTTGAGTGGGAATGAGGACACATGTATGGGTCTTTAAAGGGGCATATTTTTCTTTAAAATGGAAACATCCAACACATTGGGGTCTATATCTTAAATTATGTTTTTAGGGGGATTCACTTTACAATTAATTATCCATACTATCTTATTATTATATTTATTTATTTATAACAGCGTGAAATAAGATTGTGTCAGCCGTGGGCTGCTGTGAAATAGTTACAGACAAGAAAGGACAAATTACGAGTGGTATGACCGTAAGATAGTATAGATAAATAAATAATATTTTGTTAAACCAAATAATCAAAACAAATAAACAATTAAACAATATATATGAGCAGGTTGTTTGATGACACTAAACGAATTTCGCATTTCACCCTTCACATATTCACACACGTCATCCACGCACGCCTGTATACCTAAATATGGGTTCTCTATATGTCTAAATATAACAAGCTTAACTAGCTTAAGTGTAGACTTTTGTTATAAATATATCATTGAAAAAATTATATGTGTGTTAATTCAGCGTAATTAACGTACATTCCGCATTGACATTTTATTTTCTCGACTTGCATACATTATTTACATATGTACACCTTAAAGGCAGTATATACAGACTTAAAACTAGCAGATTTAAAACTGAAACTAAAATCTATTTGGTTTTTAAAACTTAAAAACTCTTTGGTTCAGGTGAGTTGTGTATTGTTTATTACGTGTTTCATTGTTATTGTGGGAAGAGGGTTTTGAATAGTGGTTCACTTGCGAAGTTTGTCTGTTCGTTTATTAGGTTTTGTGTCTTGTGTTTATATATTTCAAGTTGTTTTAGTACGTCAAGTCGTCGTCCTTTTTTGCCTGGGTGGAATAATTTTATCGTATTGGAGATGTTTCTGATAAAAATATCTCTGATGTTTCTGACATATCTCTGATAAAAATTATTTGTCACTTAATAAATATGTTTTTTTTATATTCGCTAGTAAGTCAGTAAGAATGAGCTCACTGAACGAGATCAGTTTGCTGTGGTCATTACCGACCGTGTCAAGAAGCATTGCCGTTCTTTCGGTATGGTTTCTCTCGAATCGAACCCGAGTCCCCGGATCTGGAACTCTCTATCACCGAACTGCTGCCTGTATTTCTGCGGGTAGTAGGCGATGCACTTCTCGTAGATGTCGATCTTCTCTGTTTGATCAGACTCGTATCTAATTGTAGAATCCAGGATGTTTGCTGAATTTGGGGGCGTTAAATTTTTAAATTTGATTTGATTTGATTTGTTCAATGTTGTTGACACTGCCTACTGGAGTATAATGAAATCACACTTCTATTATCCATGTCTGGGCAGATACTTATCCTTACTATCCCCATATTTAATCTTGGGGCAAATAAGTAAAATTCAAAGTGTAAATAAAAAATCGTCATTTTATATATTATAATTGAATTAACAGCTGTAAGAGAAAGTCGTGTGAGTGTTTCACACCAGAGTTTTTGTTTATCTCAAATTATAGAGTTGTGGTTAGTAATTGTAGGAACCGAATATGGGTGATATTTCAAAAATAGCTTTTGAGAAATAAGCTACAAATTTCAGCATAAGGAAGACGTACCGTCAGTTGTTTGCTAATTATGCGTGGCTCTCTCTCTCCATTAATAACAAATTATTAGATAATTACAATCTTATTATTATGTACTTGTTATATTCAAAATAAGACGCTGGAAAAATGTTCTGTTCTTTAATATTGGTATACATTATAATATGTAATATAATATGTAGGTATATATTATAATTGTAATTTTTTAAACAATTGGTTTTTATTTATTTAGAAAAATTAAAAAATATTTGGTTGAAAATTGATGTAAGTAAACCATTTTATTTTTAAACTCTAATAGCAAAAACCGTTATATTTAATGGTGTTAGTTCCCCCACCATGGTCGACTGAACACTAAAATAAAAATGTAATCCTTTTTTTTTTTTGTTTGTGAAGAACATAATTGAGAGGGGGAACTACAGGACAAGTTTTTTTGGTAGGACCAAAATGGCCGCTTGTCTTGTTTGACTGTATTTAGGAGGGGGCAAACATTTCGTAAGAATGTTGTGTAATGTATTGTAAAATATGTACGAGAATTATTGGAAATAGAATTTTAAAAAAAATAATGAAGGATTATGAAACTCTCGATTTTTTTTTCATTTTTACAAATAATATAAGTAAAAATATTGAGATTGTAATTTTGAGTTCAACACAAAAAATATTTTGAGGTACCCTGAGTCAGAAATAGCGGTTTTTAGAAAATGCTGTGTTTGTGTGGGCAACATAATTGAAAAACGAAAAATTTCATCAATCTGAAACTTGATATTCAAAATCGGATGTACCATATGTCATGGATTCTTCAGTTTCATGAGATTTTCTCCGAAAACGGCTCTAACAATTTTCCTTAAACTTGGAATACCAATTAATCATATAAAGTGTTACAAGTTTTATTTGTAACATTTTCCTGGAAAAATTAATTAATGGGGGTATTCTAGAAGAGTTTACAACAAACCATTGACGCGGTCTCAACCCGAAGACCTAAGTGTTTTTTTTACTGGAAAATGGCCGCGGAAAAACCTGAAAGATTATTATAATCTAATAATTGCTCTATACTCTTTTGTTTTCCAAAAATGCTACATAAATTTCTTCGCAATGTGTTTACTAAAATACATGACCAAAAATTATTTAATTAGACGCTTAGTTAATCTAATCTAATTTAGAACTCGGGGCCTCCATAGGGCTATTCCACCACTTAGGCCACTACTGGGCCCATTGTGAATCCCGTAGGACATCTCAAGTCAGTCTCCTGTATCATTGGAAAAAAACGCCAGAGGCTGAGGCCGAGTGAGACTTCTGATCCCGGATTCGGCACTAGACGCTTAGTTACTTTTATCAATTAAATTAAGATCTATTTTTTTTTTTTATTATTCCATTATTAATTAATAGTTTCTCGTGTTGTGTGACTACATACATAAAATCTAAACTGTTTTATTTGAAACTTTATTCTAAAACAATTGATTTTTCAAAGGGAGAGTTCAGTCATATTTAGGCTACCACCCTTTAAAGTACTTTTCAAAATATTTGTACGCAGCTATAGACTACATGCATCATACACCCGTATTATTACCAATAACCTTTTCAGATTGCACTTTACGTAAATATTCTTCTTGACGTTTCAACGAGGGATGTCAGTTTCAAAGGATACATTGACAAATGATAAAAATTGAATATAAACTTATAAAACAAAAAAATGAAAATTTTTAGAATGGTATTCAAATCGTCAGGCCTTAAAATTATAATGAGATGTTTATATGGTGATGGCCAGAGGGGTTTTTAAAAGAAAAAAGAATTCTTGTTTTCAATCTCAACGTTTTCTACGTATATTTCTCTCTCCTAACCTAATAAAGAGCTCTTGAAGAAAGGCACCAATGTTAACCGAAAACATAGAGCAACAAAGAATTCTTTTTTCATTAAAAAAAAAACTCCTCTGGCCATTGCCATATAAACATCCCACATTAAAATTTTTAGTTGTTAATTTTAGACGAATTACATTTGACATGTCAATATTCTAATTATAATTTTATCCTGGTGCCAAGAAAGGAGACAGCAAAATGTTGAAACATTGATTTGAACTCTAGCAGATCTGTATCACATGTGTGACTTTAAACTCAAATGTTACAGGCCTTCACATTTTACAAAATGCCATAAATCCAATGGAATACCTCCTTTTAGTTAGGTACTACTACCGCATCAGACAGGAAGGTTTCAGACACAAATTTCATCAACCGGAAGTGAGAAACTTTACTGAATTTTTTGTTGTTTTTGTTGTTTTAGTTTTTCGCAATTTTCTCTAAAACGGCTACAAAGATTTTTCCTTAAACTTCATAATATTATGTATCAGCTAAATACTTATCACTTTTATTTGTAACATTAACCAGAGAAAATTAATTTATTTGGGGGGAGGAGGTTCTAAGGGAACAGTAACGTTTTGTTTTCCCTTAAAATGCCAATTTATTACAATTCTGCAAATTTCCGCAGGTACAATTTTACAGAATAGGATTTTTTTTTAAATTTTCTGGTATTATTAAGATAGAAAACGACTTTAACGATTCCCATTAAACTTGGAATGTTATCTGTACCTATTATCTTTTATTTGGATCACCCCCCTCCAAATTAATTTTAGATAGTTTTGCGGTATTTGTGACGTTAAATTTGAAATATATGTGGAGTTGGTTCATATGTAAGACAGTCGGATTTTTTGTTTCATATTATGCCATCTATACATATAATATTGAAGCCATTAAGTTTAATAAATAATTCCAACTGGTATTTTATCCGTCGTAGCATGCATATTCCGTTTGTTCCTGACCGGTTCCGGATTTTCATCTATCGTCAGAGCGAATTCACCAAGTTCGTGTAGAGAGTTCATTTCAACGCTGTTCTATTACAATTCTTGGTTTGTTGATTATATATATATATATATATATGCGGAAGGTTATAAGGTGCTATGGGTGTGTTATTTGGTGAATTTGCTCTGACGATGGATGAAAATCTGAAACCGGTCAGGAACAAAAAGAACATGGTTTGATTTAGATGAATAAACTAGAAGCGAAGTTGAACACTATATAATATAATAGTAATACTGACTGCCTGGAATTTACACTAAAATATATAGAATGGTAGTGAGAGGTAAAAAGAAAGAACAGATTTTCTTTGTTGGCCGTTAGTTGTAATATGAAAACAATAATTAGGTGGCTTCTCGACCAATTGATGGTAAAAAAAAAAAGAAAGCAAAAAAAGTAAATTTTGTAATTGTTTTTTATTATGACAGTTCGACGTTTCGACAAACTTTGTTTGTCTTCTTCAGGAACAATACAAAACAAAATTACAAGAAAAAACAAAATTAGACCAGTGAAAAACACAACAAAAAAACCAAATACATAGGTGAGATACAGTAGGAATCAGACTTGCATAGCAGTAGCAATTACAGACTTAGCATTACGTCTGTAAACCTCACTGGTATTTGGTGTTTTGTTTGTGTTTTAGCATGTTATAAATTTTTGTTTTTTCTTTAATTTGTTTTGTATTGGTCCTGAAGAAGACAAAACAAAGTTTGTCGAAACGCGAACTGTCAGATAAAAACCAATTACAAAATTGACTTTTTTTTCTTTTTTTTTACCATCAAGTGGAGAGAAGCCAAATAATTATTGTTTTATATGGTAAAAAGAAAGGTTGATGGCTGGCCTAGTGATGCTGTATGAAATCTTGCTATAGGACTCCTGAATACTGTCCCGTCGCTGTATTTAAGCAGTTTCTTCCACTCTAGTCCGGCCTTTAAGCTAGAGAGTGGTCCTGTCATTTTTTGTCTCTCTCTCTCTTCGTGCTATGGATCCTCTCTTGGATCTAGGATCATCATAAACCTAAAACCATTCTCTTCTTCCCAAAAACCCATTGTGATGGATGCAAGAAATATAAAAATATATTTAATTTGAAAAAAATCAAAATTAAGAAGAATATTGACATTCCCTTGCAAAGCAAGGCAGAAGAAGTCCAGTTACTGGGAGAGTTCATGAACCTTGACAGCATTGTCCTACCCCCTTCTTCTCACAGGGGAGGAAATGAACGAACAATTAGAAAAGATTCCTTCAAGCATAGTTTTGCTGTAGACACCGAAGCAGAACACTTGTTTTTCGCTCTCTTAGCATCAGTGCATATTAAAAGTTTAAAATATCTTGCAAATAACTTGTAGTTATCATTTCAGTAGAATATATTTATTGTTAGTAGTGGTGACTACTTTCTTAAACATATATACTTACAAGCCCTTTTACTAAACCGCTCACGCCACAAGCTACCAGCACACAAACACACAACATTCATTGGTGCCAGCTGTTTGGGATATATTTTCAACCAGAATCCACAAAATTAACAAGTACGTACAACTTTCAATTTAATAATTAAACAAATTATCCATCAGATAATTTTATTGCTTTTTCAATTATTTTCTCAGCGGAAATATCTTAAATATTTCCCATAATTGAATTTTCTATTGAATTTCATTTTTAAAATTTTGTATTTGTACCACTGTACTCCAATCCCTTGTGAATTTTGAATTTATGAGTGTTCTTAATAGATCGCAAATTGTAAAGATATTACGCGATAATAACCTTTCTGCTGGCGGCAATTTAATCCAATTACGGAGACGCCTTGAAAAATATAATCTTTCCCAAAGTAGTAATTCTCTTGTTTCCAAAATGTACCAGAGTAATGGACAAGATATGGGCATCGACGCTGCTGTAGAATATTTACTTGCTCAGCAACAATTAGCCAATCCTCCCACCCCCAGCAATCAACCAGCTAGTTCTTTAAGAAATTTACAATTAATTAATAGTTTACCTACTTTCGATGGTGAAAATTCAGCCAGTGTTTCAGATTTCCTAGACCAAATTAGCCATTGTGCTAGCCTTTCTGGCTGGGACGGCGCTGCAAAATTAGAAATACTAGCACTTAGGCTCTCAGGTCTGCAAAAATATTTTATGATACGCAGAAAGCCGAATTACAACGCCAGGGAACAATTATAACGTATCCTCTAATTTCGAACGTCTTCTAACTAGATTTAGAAAAGAAAAAACCCCTCTAGTCCTCTTATAACAGATGACTAATATGCAGTCTCTACCCACAGAGTCTCCTGATATCTTCGCGGATAGAATTAGACATATCCAGTCCGCCCTTAGCATAAAAGCTCAAGCAAACCCACTCGAGGCCTTACATTCTATTTTAGACAAACTGGCCACTGATGCGTTCCTAAAGTCACTTCCTCAACCGCTTCGTAATGGGGTACGAACAAAGCTACCTCAGAAATTAGACGAAGCACTTTCTTATGCCAATGCCCTAAAGGAAGTACAGGCTTCGGAAACAAACCCCACAGTTTTCGCTGTCACCTCGAAAACTTCTAATCCTCGCACACCCTCATCTCCATGTCGTTTCTGCGGACAAACGTATTTCCACAGAGAATGCCCGCATCGAACTAAAAGTCAGAAGCCTATATTGATTGCTTGCTAGTTACTTCTTCATCAGCAACACTCGCCAAGCAGTGTTTGCCAATCAGCCTACCACCAGAGTAACTCTCACCCACTCTAGCAGCGTTCGCTCGAGAAGAAGACGTTCCATCACCAGAGTAATGCTCAATCACAGCATTTGCTCGAGAAGAAGACCATCCATCACCAGGGCAACGCTCATACATTCAAGTAGCGTTTGCTCCAGAACAAGATGACTGTAGTCTACTATACACGACTACCTCGCAGAGGTTGCACTTACGCCTCTCGCCATACCAGAGGATAACCTTCAAGCATCTAAAACTCTGAATTACCTCCCAAATTTTTCGTGCCGAAAAATTTCTCCAGGAGGGGGATAATGTGATGGATGCAAGAAATATAAAAATATATTTAATTTGAAAAAAATCAAAATTAAGAAGAATATTGACATTCCCTTGCAAAGCAAGGCAGAAGAAGTCCAGTTACTGGGAGAGTTCATGAACCTTGACAGCATTGTCCTACCCCCTTCTTCTCACAGGGGAGGAAATGAACGAACAATTAGAAAAGATTCCTTCAAGCATAGTTTTGTTGTAGACAACGAAGCAGAACACTTGTTTTTCGCTCTCTTAGCATCAGTGCATATTAAAAGTTTAAAATATCTTGCAAATAACTTGTAGTTATCATTTCAGTAGAATATATTTATTGTTAGCAGTGGTGACTACTTTCTTAAACATATATACTTACAAGCCCTTTTACTAAACCGCTCACGCCACAAGCTACCAGCACACAAACACGCAACACACCAATAACATTTCACCATTATAATATAATTTCATTTAATTAATGTCAATTAATTGAAGTGTAACACACTTCTGTGTTACAATTTCTTGTTTTTAAAATCTTATGCTCAATCTGTTCTATTAAAATATTTCCCCAATTTAAAGTTTTCTTTTATTTGTTATAAATCTGTGCACTTTTTCTTCACTATAATAATGTACCTTTTCTCCAATAAATTTTGCACAGCTATTGAAGAAGGGCACCAATGATACCCGAAACTTAGAGCAACCAAGAATTCTTTTTTCTACAAAAACTCCTCTGGCCATTGCCGTATAAACATTTCATTAGAATAGAATAGAATAGAATAGAATAGAAATCTTTATTAGTTATTTTACAAAGAGAGAAAATAGAAATACAAACAATAAACTGATAGCTATTGATAGGCATGGTTGTATACCGTCAGCCTAGAGTTCATCTTACAAACTAATGAAAAAATAACTTACTCACTAAAAGTAAAGTAAAGTAAAGTAATGCCTAAGTATTCAGGCGGGCTTAACGTCCAACTACCAAATTAGGTGTCGTGGACGGGGGCGGAAGCACCTACTTTACTAATAATATTTTTTAAACAAATATAAAATTTAGCAGTTATACGCGGGACTCGAACTGGGTCCTCCCACTTACAAGTCCATGCTCATAACCACTACAATAACGCCCGCCCCTTACTCACTAAAGTAAGCCAAAGAAAAAGTAAATCAAATCCTGTGGTAAAGAGAGAGGATATATACATAATATTTTGAATTAAAAAAACAAAAACAAAATTCTAAGTATTGTATTCACTTATAAGGAACATCCTGATAAACATTTCATTATAACTATATATTTATATTTGTGCTTACTGATCGTTGCAGATTTTTGGAAACATGAATATCGCAACTGGAAATTTACTTTATAGCGCCAGAACCGTAAATTACAATACTGGTGAATAAGAAAATTATCCTCAAATAGGGGGAGGATTCGAAAAATAAACAAAATGGCAAAATTTTTGTCATAATTCTAAGAAAAAAAAGAAAAGAAAAACTGGTGTGAAACACACACCCGACTTTCTCTCACTGCTAATTAATACAATTACATGTAAAATGACAAATTTTCTTTTAATTGCCAATTTTACTCAATTGCCCTAACATTAAGTTTAGAAGTAGATGGGGGACAAATATCTGCCCAGGGTAGAAGAAGTGTCCTTACACTAGAGTCCAGTAGGGAGCGTCAGCAACATTGAACAGAGACAATTAACATTGAAAATATAACCCCTCTAGATTTCGCAGTACTACCTGTTAATTAATTTTAGGTAAAAATGTAAAAAACTGGTAAAAAGTGATACGTTCCATATTTGCACAATCAGTATTTTCAAGTTTAAAAGAAAAATCGAGGATCCATTTTCATAAACCAATCTCATAAACCTATACTGTAAAACCGTCAGTAAATTCAGCGTAACTAATTTTGCATATTTATTATATTGTTCCTGACCGGTTTCGGATTTTCATCGATTGTCAGACCAAATTCACCAAGTTCGTGAAGAGAGTTTACTTCAACTTAATGTTTCTGTTACACTCAAACTTGTTGGTTATATATATGACATCCGTCGTAGCATGCATATTTATATTATTTCTGACCGGTTTCGGAATTTCATCCATCGTCCGGAGCAAATTCACCAAATTCGTGTAGAGAGTTCACTTCAAGAACTTGGTGAATTTGCTCTGATGATGGATGAAAATCCGAAATCGGTCAGGAACAAAATGAACACGACGGATACCAGATGTTATCCAGCATTGCGGACCCACCCCTATATTCAAATAATTCCAAATTTGAAAAAAAATAATTGTCAGTTATTACTATCTAAATTGCAGTAAGAGAAACCATGTTACTCAACGGTATTTTTTCTTCTCTACTATTAGCCTTCTAAATTCAAAATTCCATACTATTTGCTCCTAGGAAACTTGGAGAAATTATTCTCAGCTCTATTTTTTTTTTTTTTTTGTGATCTCTGGGCCACAGTTATAGTTAGATTCAGCGAAAGGTTCCACATCAAATATACTTCAAACGTTGCCATTATAAAGACTCCATACCTCATTACAAGCAAACCTAAGGCAATTTTTACTTCCTAGTTCTACAATACTGTATTTTTATTTGAATACACTCTGCGCAATATACAACGTTGATGATATCATTATAAAAAGGGCGTGGCCTAATCATATTAAAAGAAAGGCTTTTATTAGTTATCTTGAAGCGGCTTAGAAAAAAAAAGTCTAAAAATGGACCACGCCCACATTTACTGAAGGGCTGCTCTCCTTAGGGTTAAGTCCTCTCCAGCCATAAGCACACTAAAGAAAGAAAGAATGGGTACCATTTCTTTACTACCTTTACTTTCTTATCTGATGAGAAGATTTCCGTACGGCGTTAATGGTTTAGTACTTTAGAAAAATCTATGAGTGCCTACTTAGTTGCCTGTTTCTATCTCTCTCTTGCTCTGCTTTAGTAAAAAGAAAAGTCCACCTTAGTTAGATTCATTGAAGCATATATTCAAGTGCATGTACTTCCGGAATGCAGTGATATTAAAAGAGAAATGATTGGGCTTTTATATATATATATAATAATTTTTTTTTTTTTATCACTATGAAGGGCTCAGCTTTCCAGAGTGATTAGAGAATAATAAATTGCTCCGTTAACCTTCGTGATAATGGCTGGTTATTCATCGGGGTCAATGATGATTTTGTGTCCACCTGATTAAACCACTAGCTTGATGATCATTATATATATATATAAAGCTTTACCGTTCACTGCTTACTAATAATAGTAAAATAAATTTTAATAATACATAATAAAATAATGGATTACTTAGAATCTTTGGTAAGTTCAGATAAATACATCAAATGGCTACCAATTAAAAATCTGGTAGATTAATAGTTCACAAATTTTCTCTGAGTTTTCAAATTCGAATAGAGACTTTTTCATTCCAATAAATTTAATTGTTATGAAGAACAAAAAAATAAGACCTATTCTGCCATAAATAATGGTTAAGCTAATGACAGAAATAAAAACATTGTGGAAATAGGGAATAACGCTAAATAGTGTTGATAAAAGGAAAAATATACCTGTAGTTGTAAGTCGCGGAGATGAAGATACAAAGCAGGAACCTAGGTATGAGAGCGAGATGGAACGGCGAATAGATTAAAGGAGAGAAGTTGGATAAGATTTAGTTAGCTACAGGATTGAGATCAGTTGTCAAGAATGGACAATTTGTGAAGAAGTGGAGAATTGATAGTTTTTAATTTGAAAAAGAAAGCATCAAAAATTAACCGGGGAAAGAATATGGGGTAAAAACCAATTTATTCTTAAAGGGTTTGCTCTGTGACATTGGCGACCGGAGAGCTTTATTAGCATCCAGCATGTGGCCAATATTCTCTCGCTGTAGATAAAAACACTTCCTATCACCAGGTAGAGAGCTGTGGAGTGTGAGAAATCTAATGTCAGTATAGTATGGCCTCTGCGACTATATCTAGTGCGCTACTCCTGGGCTGATCTATACCTCAGGGAGAGTTCAAACGCCTATCCAAAGTCCTTCTGAGCCATTTAGCCATTCTAAAAAAAAAAAAAAAAAAAATAACAAGCCGGATCTGGTTCAAAAATACAATCCTGGTCCCAGTTTACATCAAATTCACAGCAATCTGAACAAACTTGGGAGTGGCCTTAGTTTTAAAAAGCCTTAATCTTCTACAGATATACCATTTTAATCAGACGTCTTGAATCTATATTCTCCCCAACTAAAAATAAGATAAATAGGTGTTTTCTCCTTTGTTTCTAAAAATGCTACAAGAGAGATTTTGCATGAGTCAATCTTGTGAGATGCCTTCTGAAAGCACAAATTTTCTGTAAACGATACAACTTTAAGTCTGAAAAAATTAATGAAATACAAAGCAACATTCTTACCATTAGGATATAGTCGACAGGCTATACTTCCTGTATCATGCCGATAGCAGTCCCGGTACCAATGACAAAACAGAGGCGCCGCCAATCTATCTGGTCCCTGTGGTGACTGTGTCCGCACCGTTGGATGGAATGCATGAGAGTTTTACTCCGTGGTAGCCAACTTCATTTTATGGTTCATCGACCAGTTTTGGGGCGTTCGCCTATCATCAGGAGGATTTCTTGATAAACAATGTGATGATAACAAAGACTTGCACAGAGGCAAAAATCAGTTTACACACAGTTTTGGAAAGAGTTTTATTATGGCTTAAGTAGGTACGGTAGGGGGGTTTTTCTTTATACCTGACTAAGACCACAAGTTGTTTCCATTTTTGAAAGGATTTTTTCCATTTTTAAACAACCAAAAAGTATAATGCCTTTTAAAAATGGTGGCCTTAGTCAGGTATAAAGGAACTAAACACTTCCTAAAAACTTAAGTAATACAAAACACTTGTCAAAGCAGTGGGTAAACTGATTTCGCTTTTTTTGCAAGTCTGTTTTTACACACTGTTTATCAAGACATCCTGATAATGGGCAAACGGCCGAAATCGGTCGATGAACCACAAAATGAAGCAAACTATTACTGCTGATTCCTAAAAAATTACCAACGATTCTCACATCGATATGGTACGTAGACTATATGATCTTTTTCCCAGAAGAAGATAGTACCTATAAACTTCTATAACATTTTAACACCAATTTGAAAATATAATGGATTTGAAAAGGAGAGTGAATTTGTGAGAATGGATCCTTGAGAAATAAACTGCAATATATGCCGAACACTGGTGTAATGAAAGAACACATAAACTGCAAGGACTTTCAGCAGAGTGTAAGTTAGCTAGCGAGAAAAATACAAAGAGACAGACTGGTTGAGTGATGAGAAGGTAGTTGATAGGTTGCTGACTGGTTGTAAACTGGTCGTAAACTCCTGAACTGTACTGCTGTACAGCTACTTATATGAATCGAACTGTCCTTTCCTAATCTGGCTTAGGTGGGAATTGGTTTATTTAACATGCTTCTCTGCTCTTCGGATCCTATGAATCTAGA